>CAUYRT010034510.1:0-37457 GCA_963574885.1 Lepilemur ruficaudatus | reverse complement strand
ATGGATTGACGGGCACTTGGGTTGTTTCCACATCCTTGCAATAGTGAATTGTGCTGCCATAAACATTCGGGTGCAGATGTCTTTATTATAGAATGTCTTTTGTTCCTTTGGGTAGATGCCTAATAGTGCTATTGCTGGACCAAATGGTATTTCTATTTTTAGCTCTTTGAACTATCTCCAAACTGTTTTCCACAGAGGTTGCACTAATTTGCAGTCCCACCAGCAGTGTAAGAGTGTTCCTATCTCCCACATCCTCACCAGCGTTTGTTGTTTTGGGATTTTTTGATAAAGGCCAATCTCACTGGGGTTAGGTGATATCTCATTGTGGTTTTGATTTGCATCAACATCAAGTTCTGATCCACTTGATTTTTGCCATAAATTGATAGGTAGGTATTCTTTTGGTTTATATTTTAAGTCATTCTCCATGTATCAAATTGACTCTGGGACACCCAAAATATCAAGTTTCTGCACCTGCCAACCTGGGCTATGTTAACATTATCAAGGTGGCCCTCTCTGTAGAGCTCACATCCAGCTTTCCCCAGGCACACCCTACAAACCAACATTTTAATGTTCATTGGGTCAATGCATATTCTCTTTCTAAAAATAGAGCCAAGGATATTATAGAAATTGGCTCACACGCACACACCAAAAATACAGCCAAGGAGCCAAGGTTCTCAGTGATTTACCAACAAAGGGAGTTCTGAAAAGAGGAATTTAGATGTCCAATAGTTTTAATAAATACTGAGTGAATGGAAAATTCTACTTTGACATAAATGTGGATAACTGCCACGATAAGAATGTTTTCCATCATCCTGCTGTTTCCATGAAGTAGGAAATGTCAGTGAGCAGACTCATCCTCCAGCAACGTGTTCAGATTTGCACCTGACCTCTTCTACACAATAGCTGCCAAGGAAACCTATGTTGGTTTCCTACCATGTATTTTTATCACAATGCAAGAGGCAAATAGCAGCATGTCAAAACTGTTCTCTGGAGAGAGTGATTATTATTATTATTATTTGCTTTATTTGTCTTTCCCTATTGTTCAAAACTCGTTTGGGTACTCTCCAGTGTGTTTTGAGACTGCTGACCATCACTTCTCACTAAAGGTCTCCACTGTGGTTGTCCCCAGAACATGCCACCTTTGAGTCCCCTGGGGCTTTGAGAAGCCCAGGCACGCAGACTAGCGGACTCATTCGTCTGCAGCAGCTGACAGAGACTATCACCGAGAGTAAGGCAGAGTTGGGCCAAATGAGAACCTGCTGTACTCTGGCACAGCCCGGCTCGAGGGAGCCACATAATTAGTACAAACATCATTGTGGTGAGACCTCTCCAGCTCTATTTATTTTGTACATAAACCTAGCCATTAGGTTCAGCAAACATTTGTTAAACATCTGTGCTGTGTCAGACCATGTCCAACGTACAAGGGCAATAAGGCAATATTCTTTTACATCAAAGCCCTTTTCACATGTCTCAGTCGACCTTGGGAAATTAAACAGTGTATATAATTGATACTACAGTTCTATTTTACAAATGGGGAAGCTGAGAATCTGAAAGGTTGAGTCACTTACCTAAGGTCACACAGTTAATAAATGGACATTCTGGGACCAAAACCCAGGGATTTGATTCTTAATTCAATGCTCTATTTACTACATTGCTCTTTTTTTATATATATATTACACATTGTCATTTGGCATTTAATTAGAGGGTGTTTCAGATCCTTGGTATATGCCAGGAGAAAGATACTACTTTCCTTGCTTATAATTCTGTGTTGTTAATGCCATAAGATGAGCCATAGGGTTCATGTTATCATTGCTTAAATCTGAGAGATAATTTTCATCTCTGACCATTTAATAGTTTCCCCCAGATTATATTTTTATTTTGCATACAATTCACTTTGTTGCATCAGATACTTTGTCAACAAAATGAGCAAGATCTAACGTTCTTCATGTATTTGGAATTTTTGAAGCCCAAAGTACATATTTTGGCTCTTGATTATATCCAATTTGAAATTGAATTCTATGCTGTCATATCTTATAGTTACTTCTAATAACACTACAAATTCCTAGAGGAGAGCAACCATATCATGGCTCTGGGAGTGTGGCCAGGACTAACAGTATTTGCTGAATGGAATTTAAATGATGGCTGACCCGGCTACTCCCTAAATGGGAAGCATTAGAGTTAAATTGTTAAGTATGAAATTAGACCAAGACAGACTTCAGTGAGAGATCTGGTTCCACCACTAATCTTGGGCAAGTTATAAAAACCAACTAAGCCCTGTGGTCCTCATTAGCAAACCGGATGTTAATGGCCATCTCTTAGGCCCTTTGTAGGAATTAAATGAGAAGCCTGTCATCTGGTGAGGACACAATAACTGGTAGTTCTTATTATCAAGGCCACTTTCTTGGATCTTTCCAGAAGTTCTTCTCTTATAGCAACGTGATGTTTCTTTTCACTATCACAAACTGAAAGGTCAAATTACCAGAGCAAATTACCCATAAAGTATCCACCATAGAGGGCCATGTATTTGCTCAAGATAATTAAGTATTTGCAATAGTGCTGGCTGTATGGTGGAGACACTTTATTCTTTTCTTTTTCAGTTTTATTTTCTTTTGTGTTAATATTTGTTGGTGAATAATGGTTCCTTCAAACTAGATATTATGTTGAATAATTAGATTCATGTTTACACAGCTATGATAAATTAATTACTCCTACAGGAAATCAAATTTTTTAAAGGACATAAAACAGGAATCTGAATGCTTCATATAGTTCTCTAAACTAGGTTGGTTAAATATTATCTGTATTTATAAGAGAGATAAAATTAACCCCAGTTTTGAGGGACATAATAGCATTCAGGAATTCAATTAGATGATCTTTTCAGGCTAATAATGAGCAAAATGAAAGCAGTGGTCCCCAATCTTTTTGGCACCAGGGACTGTTTTCATGGAAGACAATTTTTCCATGGACCAGGGTAGGGAGGCGGTGGTTTTGGGATGATTCAAGAACATTACATTTATTATGCACTTTATTTCAATTATTATTACACTGTTGGTATATAATGAAATAATTATACAACTCACTATGGATTGGGGACCCTGAATTAGAGCAGCTACCATATAAGATCATAATGTTAGGTGCATGGTTTTAACACATGGAGTTTTTTAAAGCAAATTTAAATTTAAAGCAAATTTTTATCTGCTTATTTCATTCCTAAGGCTGAGGATTTAAAGAAAAAGATATGCCTGTTTCCCTCATTACATAATTATGGCAAAGAAAAAATCATCCTTTTGCAAACCTCTCAGGTTTCTCACAGCAATGGAATTAGCCCTTGAGCAGAAACTACAATTTACTAGTAAGATTATGAACGGCATTCTCTGATTCTTTATCTTTTTCCTATACCTTGCAATTTTTCTACAATAAGTACATGTAGTACTAATTCAGAGAAAAAAGATTTTAGTTGTTATTTTTATTTTTGTTTCTCATTGAAAAACAAAAGGTGGCATGGGCAGGGGACCATGGTACCGTCATCAAGGCTGGCCTAAAAATGTGCCTTGGGAGAGAAAGATTCATGGCTGTTGAGAGTTTATTCCAACCAAGAATGTTGAGCTCCAAACCTGGCAGTGTGGACAACTGGCCAATAAGAAATATGTAAGTGCCTACTAAGTGCCTCATTTTAATCAGGCTTGTGTGGCTATTCAAGCATTTATGTATTGCTGTAATGATCAGACTAAAGAATAGTGCCTTGGACACAGTAGGTGCTTGGTCAATATTTGCCAAATAAATGACAGGAAGGCAATTATTGTACAAAACAGGGGAGATCAGAGTCACTTCCTGCCCGAAAAGCCGGAAGAGGGTTTTGCTCTCTGAAACTGCAGTAGCTGATAATGAAGTAGGAATCATAATTAAGCAGAAACATAGATGCACATGACTTTAAACAATTATAAATTTTCATGGTACTTTTTCTTATCAAAAAGTATTGTAGAATAATCGAATATCCTAATAAGGAAAGAGAAGAAATATGTTAACACCACTGTTACGACGTAGGTATAGCCTCTTTCAGATGATCTTTTACACATACCATATAATTCATACACATTTTTTTCTTTTACAAAAATTGGAATCATATCATTTTGTAATTTTTTGCTATGTCACCCACGAGATAGTCCCCTGCCACATTATTTTTTAAAGACAATAGAGTATAACACCAGATGGACATACACTAATTTATTTACCCACCTCCCTGTGCTCATTTTTTCTGTTAGAAAAAATGCTACAATGAACATGTGATACCCAGTCATAATAGAATACTTGACAGATTAAAGTGATTTCTCAACTGTAGAGAACTTGCCTTAAGTTATTTTTCCCGAAAAAGCAATGAGACTGGCATTATTCATCAGAGAGAGAGAGAGATGGAGCTTGTGTCTGCCCAGTGCAGTGCTAACTGGCAGATGAAGAAAATAAACACAGAGTTGCACTAATTAGTTTTTTAATAGTCTGTGTTCCTGGGACCTGGGCAACAGAGGACACATTGTTATGAGAAAATCAGGTTAATTTTTTGAAGTTGAAAGGAACTTCAGAACTAATCAATTGTTATATCCTCAGTTAACTCTTGGGGTTTATAAACAGGTTCAAGGATTTTGCTAAAAATGAGATCTTAGATCTCCTCGCCTCATAATACCGGTAGGTTTCTGTAATCACAGACAGGTTTAATACTTTTATAACTGAAGACTCGGGGTAAATGGGACTTTGGGGCCCACAGCCACATTCTAAGTTCAAGTGCAGCTAAACTAACTATGCAGGGCTTTCAGCCAGTTCTGCAACCCCCTTAGCTAAAAAACTCCATCCAAACATTGAAAACAGTATGATAAGTGAAAGAAGCCAGACACAAAAAAGCCAGACACATACTGTGTGATTTCATTTATACGAAATGTCCAGAATGGGCAAATCCATAGAGACAGAAAGTAGATTAGTGGTTGCCTGGGGCTGGGACGAGGGGAATGGAAGTGCTGGGTATGGGGCTTTTTTGGAGTGATGAAAATATAGACAGCCCCCAACTTACGATGGTTCAGGTCATCTTACAATGGTTCCTAAATTGAAAGCTTAAGACTTTTCAAGTTCACAATGGTGTCAAAGTTATACATTTAGTAGAAACTGTACTTTGAGCGCCCATACAATCGTATGCACAGTATTCAATAAGTCACATGAGATATTCAACACTTTATTATAAAATAGGCTTTATGTCAGATGATTTTGCCCAACTGTAGGCTAATATAAATGTTTTGAGCACACTTAAGGGAGGGTAGCCTAAACTATGATGTTCAGTAGGTGAGGTGTATTAAATACGTCTTTGACTTACAATATTTCCAATTTATGATGAGCTTATCAGGATGCAATACCATCGGAGGTCAAGGAGTGTCTGTATTCCATAATTAGTGATGATGGCTGCACAATATTATGAATATACTTAAAACCAATGTATTGTTCATTTTATAAAAAAAAGTATCGTTCATTTTGAAATAATGGTGAATTTTATGTTATGTGAATTTTATCTCAACTGAATTAAAAACAAAAAACAAAAAAGCATCTAGCCTGTGTCAATGAAGAGAAGAGATATAATGATATAATGATCATATGGGTGATTGCTTAGAGTTGCCCCTTGTGGACTCTTCCTGGGAGGACACGTAGTGCTTCCCCAAGTAACTTCCACCCCATTTCTAGTCAAGCAAAGGGGGCATCCAGAGAAACAAACACGCTGTGCACACTGGGAGTTCAGAGAGCACAGGAGCCAGAGTTGGAGCCTGCTCTGAAAATATGTCTCCATATTGTGAGCGGCATAGGATGGGGTGAGAGATCTGGTTCTGTAATAAATCTTGGGCAATTTACACAAATCAACTGGAGTAGGCCAAGAGAACAGGCTGCTATAGAGCTGAGAGCACTTCCAGAGTTGCTGGGCAAAGGTCTGTGTTTCCTGTGCACTAAGGCTTAACTTACATTGTAAAAACCCTGTTAAGGGTGCCGCCCACCAGAGTGAGGATACCTCTGGAGGAAGCCCCTGTGTGCCTGTGGAGCCAGCGACCCCAGTGAACTCCATCTCCAAGGAATACTCCATGTGCCTCATCAGGTTATAAAAAGGACACAACAGATGTCTGCCAGTGTCCAAATTACACCTGATTACAGGAAGCATGCTAGAACCAAATGAGATAAAGAATGTGAAAGCCCTCCATAAGATATAAAGTGCTATTGAAGTGTTATTAGTAAAAATGACTTAAGAATCATCAAACTGGTGCTATAACAAGTTCTTATATCTCTAATTCCTTAAGTTTTTGATTATAACCTGAGAAAATGTGGAAATCACAAGGCTAGAAGAACCCCCGAGATTTCATCTCCTCAAATCGCTTGCCTAGAGGCAGAAGTTATTTCCAAACCCAGCCAGACACTCACATGACCACATCCAGATCAGCACACTAGATTCAGAATTATCTCAACTGTCAAGTCACTTTCTACTATCCCTTGGAATCATTATCGAATGGTCAAAAATACCAATAGATTATGTCATGTGGAAGAGACCAGAAGTATATCTGTCCTATTTTAAACTCCTGAGAAGGCAACTCAACCATCTGTCTTGGCAACCCATTCTAGGTTGGATCCACACAGGCAGAAACATCTCTTTTCTGTTTAATCTAAATCCTTCAAATAGAACCTTGAGGTAATTGCATCCCATTTCATTTCCAAATAATTTGGAACACAGTTGTTTACCATCTGGGTTATAGAATTATATAAAGTCACAGGGTTGCAGTGAGCAGTAAAAAAATTAACGTATGTGTCTGGCACTTAATAATGGCTCAGTACATAATTATTCCATCATTGTATGTATTGGGATTCTGTCAGTCACAAGTGACATAAGCACAACTCAGAATAATTTAAGCAAAAAAAAAAAAGGTGAGGGACGTGGAAAGTATAATTAACAATTAAATAAAAGTGTGCAGTGGCTTTCAGGTACTACTGGATCCAGGACTCAAATAATGTTAGCAGGGCTCTTCTTTCCCCGTCTTTCCCTAAGTCTTTCAGACAGACTTTTGAGGTATTAAGAAACAGGATAGCAACCAGCAGATTCAGGTGGAGTAAACCATACATTAACCACCTTGAATAGGTTCCCCATTCATCAGTTCATTCATCAAAAATTTATTGATGTGCCAGCCAGGGTTCTAGAAGCTGAGAATAGAGTAGTGTCCAAGTCAGATAAAATTGCTGCCCTCATGGAATTTGCCTTCTAGTATTCTAGTAGAAAGAAGAGATCTATTAGAAGAAGGTAAAGAGGTGAAGGAATGCTAGAAAGATAAAAATGTTACCCTCCACAAAATAAGGTCACATCTTACCTTATTATAGCACACCATTAAGGTCAACTCTTACCTGTCTCTTTTCCCAGCTAGTAAACCCAACCCCTTCACAGTTTTCTTCCCCTCCACAAATGTGTTAAACCCCCCAAATCAGATCTTCAAATGGATAAGTAGCCTTGTCTGTAGATTTTGAGTGCATTTAGCTTATTTATGTTGTGTAATCTCTGATTAATGTTTTTAAGACTTGCCTGCAGCTATAAAAACATAACCTTCCCTTATCCATTTTTTAAAACTCACTTATTCTTCTTAGACCATCTTTGTATCAGATATAGGTCTTTCTTCTGACTTCACGGTTTTCTTTGAATAGGATGTTAGCAAAATACTGCAAAAACCTGGTCATTTATTATTAGTCATTTAAAAAGCATTTCTCTGAGTAATTTTAATTTTATTTATCTATGTTAACCATTCCAACTCTGTAAAAATGAATACCTAGTGATCAGGATTTATTTTCAGAACCCCAGGAAGTGTGGCCTAATCTTAGAAAATCTCAGCCTCTGCCTCTCCCTTGGGAGTTCACAGTGAGGAATGCCTATGTTCCTATGCTAACATTTAACTTTTCATGAAACTGAAGCTAATCTGAATCAAGTTGTCCTCACTTGAAAAGGTCTTGATTTATCACTGCTCTTCCAGCTTTATTCCACAATCAGGCTGACAAAATTCACAATGCACACAATTCTACTTAAATTAGGCACTGGTCTGACAGATTGTGCTACCACAGCAATGACTCGTGGACAATGTAGGGACCAACTTTCACTAAATCCAAGATTGCTTAAGTGTGGAGGGATATGGGAGGAGAAAAAGGTGGTGCCTATTGTCATCGCTTTTACTTTTTAAGTAACATTACAAGTTATCTGCCCTGCCCTGTTTTCTCCATTTGGTCTGCGATTCTTTCTGCTGCGGTTAGCATCTTTTGCCAGGGCAGTAATTTCTTTCTTTTAATCCGGATATAATGGCCAAATGGGCCATTTGGCTCAGTCCAATCCCATCGTTAAAACTATCTCGGAATTAAACAAAAATGGATTTTTAATCGAAAAGCTCATCAGCCTCATGCCCTCTACCTCATTGTCGAATGGCCTTGTCTAGCTGGCACCGTCTGCGCCGGCTGGACCACAGCGCTGCAGAGTGGCGAGCCCGCCCGCCTCTAAGGCTCCTGGACGGCGCGAGCCACGAACACACTCCCAAAAAAAGAAAAAGAAAAAGGATCTGGCTCTAGGATTATTGTTGTTATTATTATTTTTGTTTAGGTTAGTACTCGTATCTTTGCATTCCAGCCAGAAGGTCGGCTCCTAGGCTTCTTTCCGGCTGCCCTTCTCCTCAAATTGGGCACTATCCCTGACGCCGCCTTCTGAGTTAGGAAAGGGATGGAACTTTCCCAGGGAGGTGAGGGTGTCCCCGCTGCGCCTTCCCGGTACCTTCCCTCAAGCTGAGATCCACGTCGCACCAGAGGAAACGTGCCAGACTTCCCTTCCTCCCCGACCTCCTCCCCAAATGTGGGCGGAGACGTGAAGCTGCTTCTGTGTTTATTTTGTAAACCTTGAAAGTCAGCTGCACTTAGCGTCCATAAAGCCCCCGTGGCCCTCGCCCCAAAGCAAAGCTCTGAGGTCGGAAGACTGAGTGAACAGGGTAGGGGGAGAGACGCGACCTACGCGGCCGTGACAAAGTGGGTCCCCAAAGGTGCGACTCCTCCCTCCAGGGCTGGGCGTCTCCCCCTTAACCTTCCCCGACCCACCACTGCCCTGCTTTGGGCTGGACGAACGGACACAGTTGGCAGGACAGTGGATGGCTGCGTCCTTACCGGGGACGCGAGTCTGGGCCTCGGGTGTGGACCCCCGCCCCCGCCCCCGTTGGTGCGGCGGTTCTCCAGGTCCGCAGGGCAGCTGGAGCGGGAACCCGGAGGCGGCGGCGGGGCCGCGGGGTGGCCTGAGGGGGGCGCCGGCCGCCTCTCGGATTGGCTGCGCCTCCGCCCCCTCCCGCGCTACGCGCCCCTCGCCGCGCGCCCAGCTGGCCCTTCCCGCGACCTCGGAGGGAGGGACGCGCAGGGGCGGCACCGACTCCCCGAGGTCCTGCAGCCTCCCGCGCGCGCAGAGGCGGGGCCGGCCCGCTTCCGACGCGCTGCCCGCGCCCCCGCCCCTCGGACCCGGCTCCCGGAGCGGGGCGCCCGCGCGGGCACGCGGCGGCCTGAGCGCCGAGGCGGTACCTTCAGCCGTGCAATGAGGAGAGCCCGGGACAACCAACCGGAGCCAGCGGAGAGCTCGGCTGCGCCCGGTGTGTTGCTGCCGCCGCGGCTGCTTGAAAGTCCCCAAAGTTGAGAGCCGGCGAGAGGCTGCCGCCCGCCGGGAGCAGCAGGGAAAGGAAGTCGGAAGGTGCGGAGTGACAGACACGGACCGACAGACGCGCAGACCTGGAGAAGACACCACGTCGGCGGCCTATCCCCCGAGCTCGAGAGGCTTCTCAGCTCCGTGAGTAGTTTTCTGGACGGGTGGCTTGCTAAGTATTTCCGCTGAATTGTTTATAGGATGCGTTTGTGTATTTTTGTGTCTGTTGGAGGGAGTTAAAAACAACAACACAGGATGCACCTTTTAAAAAAACTGAGTTTCTGATGGTGAGACAGTTGTATTGAGAGAATGTGGCTGTAAATGTCTGTCTGTAAGCAGGAATAATAACCCTGGGGAAAAATGCATTTTTCAGTATAGAGAAAACAGTATAGAGATAACAGAGTTCCCCAGTGTGAAATAAAACCCATTTCAGAAGTTATTAGAAAGAAAGTAAGGTATACTCCTAAGGATTAACTAGTGGTGGTTAACTTACACATTTTACCCCCTCTTAAATATTAATTGTTTACCAGGTTCCCTGGTGGGAGGCTGAGCTGGTGGAAAAGACACCAGGAGGAGACTCAGAGGCGACCATAATGTCTTTTCGCTTACACACACTGCCCACCCTGCCAGGAGCTGTCAGACCCGGCTGCAGGGAGCTGCTGTGTTTGTTGGTGATCACGGTGACTGTGAGCCCTGGCGCCTCAGGGGTGTGCCCCACCGCTTGCATCTGTGCCACGGACATTGTCAGCTGCACCAACAAAAACCTGTCCAAGGTGCCTGGGAACCTTTTCAGACTGATTAAGAGACTGGATCTGAGTTATAACAGAATTGGGCTTCTGGATGCTGAGTGGATTCCAGTGTCGTTTGTAAAGCTGAACACCCTAATTATTCGTCATAACAACATCACTAGCATTTCCACAGGCAGTTTTTCCACAACTCCAAATTTGAAGTGTCTGGACTTATCATCCAATAAGCTGAAGACGGTGAAAAATGCAGTGTTCCAAGAGTTGAAGGTTCTGGAAGTGCTTCTACTTTACAACAATCACATTTCCTATCTCGATCCTTCAGCATTTGGAGGACTCTCCCAATTGCAAAAACTCTACTTAAGTGGAAACTTTCTCACGCAGTTTCCTATGGATTTGTATGTTGGAAGGTTCAAGCTGGCAGAACTGATGTTTTTAGATGTTTCTTATAACCGGATTCCTTCCATGCCAATGCACCATATAAATTTAGTGCCAGGAAAACAGCTGAGAGGCATCTACCTTCACGGAAACCCATTTATCTGTGACTGTTCCCTGTACTCGCTATTGGTCTTTTGGTATCGTAGGCACTTTAGCTCAGTGATGGATTTTAAGAACGATTACACCTGTCGCCTGTGGTCTGACTCCAAGCACTCCCATCAGGTGCTGCTGCTCCAAGATAGCTTTATGAATTGCTCTGACAGCATCATCAATGGTTCCTTCCGTGCGCTTGGCTTTATTCATGAGGCTCAGGTCGGGGAAAGACTGATTGTCCACTGTGACAGCAAGACTGATAATGCAAATACTGATTTCATCTGGGTGGGCCCAGATAACAGACTGCTGGAGCCAGATAAAGAGATGGAAAACTTTCACGTGTTTCACAATGGAACTCTGGTTATAGAAAGCCCTCGTTTTGAGGATGCTGGAGTGTATTCTTGTATTGCAATGAATAGGCAACGCCTGTTAAATGAAACTGTTGATGTCACAATAAATGTGAGCAATTTCACTGTTAGCAGATCCCATGCTCATGAGGCATTTAACACAGCTTTTACCACTCTTGCTGCCTGTGTGGCCAGTATCATTTTGGTACTTTTGTACCTCTATCTGACTCCATGTCCCTGCAAGTGTAAATCCAAGAGACAGAAAAACATGCTAAACCAAAGCAATGCCCATTCATCTATTCTCAGTCCCGGCCCGGCTAGCGATGCCTCCACTGATGAACGGAAGGCAGGTGCAGGTAAAAGAGTGGTGTTTTTGGAACCCCTGAAGGATACTGCAGCGGGGCAGAATGGGAAAGTCAGGCTCTTTCCCAGCGAGACGGTTATAGCGGAGGGCATCTTAAAGTCCACGAGGGGGAAATCTGACTCAGATTCAGTCAATTCAGTGTTTTCAGACACACCCTTTGTGGCGTCCAATTAATTTTGTGCCTGTGTTTGTATGATGTCATAATTTAATCTCTTCGTATTTAACATCGTGTGTGGTCTGCAAAATAAACAGCAGGACAGAAATTGTGTTGTTTTGGTTTTTGAAATACAACCAAATGGTCTCTTAAAATCATTGATAGGAAATGAGGTAAAGCATTTTGGTTCCTAAGTGTGCCAGAGAAAAATGGTGTTGTTTTCCAAAGTTTAAGTTCTAGATAACAATATCTTAGCCTTTAGCACTATTGAGCTTTTCAAAGCTGGCCCGGAGGCGATATGACTGACATTATCCCTTTATTCAAAATTCTTAAAGAAAAAAATAAACTTCATGTATTAGTGTTCTTTAGACTTTAGCAAATAGACTTTGCTAACTTCTTAGGACCAAAGTGGAGTTATTTAAAGAAAAACACTAGTGTCTTATTTCATTTTTAAAAGATATGGAAGAAAGAATCAAACAGCACAGTATAACGTAAAGTTGGATTTGGGAATTATTCAGCCAAAATCACTACTTCAGACAAGAGTAAACAGACTATGCTGATAAAATCTCCTGGATAATGCCACATCCTATACAGTGTTAGATAAATAGTGCAAGGAAAATACATTTGTTCACCTGTCTTCTTTCCATGCTGTATCCTTGTACAAAAGATCTCATTGAAAGTTCGAAGCCATCATTACTTGTTGCCATAAATATGTAGGTGTCAATATCTGAATGTCTGAGTAACTTCTTAAATCTTTGTTCTAGCACACTAATATTTGTTCATATGCTTGTGTATATGTAAATCCTAGATTATGTGAACTATTAAATAGACGCTACTGTATTGTGCTTTGGACATTTGAATTAATGTAAAATATATGTAATGTATGACCTGATGTTTTGTTTTATTTGGCTACTTAAAAACATAAATCTAAGATGTTTTATGTGATCAGATTATGATATTTTGTGTAAATCACCACCTATAACAAATCTCTCTCCAAAATTCTTATAGTATAGAATTTATTTTTAAAGGGCGGGAAGGGTTTAATGTATTCTAGAACAATTTATACCTTCTATATCACATTTTATTCTGATATCATTATGCATTTTAACCGGGTTTGGAAGACACTTAAACTCTGATTCTGCATGAAGTGAGAGCCCGGGAGACTTCCTTATTATCTCTTTCTCTGCCTTGAGGTAGTCAGGTACCCTCTCTGAACCTATGTTTCCTCAACTGTGAAATTAAGGTTTCAGACCCAATGGTGTTTAAAATTCCATCCCATTCTAGAATTGATGATTTCCTGGTGGTCTTAGTTCCGTCACAGACCTACACTGGCTTTCTGAAACTTTACCACATACTGATGGAGTACAGGAAAGGGATTAAGATAGCCCAGCATAGCATTGTATAGCTCAAAGGAGTGTTCCGGATCACCAAGTCCCGCTCCTTCCTCTTTCTCAGGGATGAATAGGGCTCCAAGACGGTTGTCTGTTGTCTAAAGCTGAACAGTGAATTAGTGACAGAGATAGAAGGAAAGCTAGGGTTTAGCATCTTCCCTGGCAAAGATTAGAGGTCCACAGGAATGGCTGTCTTTAACTGGATGGGCATGGAGAAGGAACCAAGGATTCAGACAAAAACGTGTTCAAAAAGAGGCAAAGGAGAATCAAGGATTGTTGTAACTGGAGCTAAGAGAAAAGAGAATATTTAGAGGATGAGAGCAGGCAACAGTGACATATTGCAGAGAAGTAGATGAGGACGGAAGACCAACCACTGACTTTGCAATAGTGGTTTTCTGTGGAGTCAGTAATAATATTAATAATAATGGACACATGGTGAGAGCTCCCTGAGTGCCATATTAGACTCTCAGTGGCAGACTGGGCAGCAGGGGGTTAAGGAACAAGTGGCCAGGAAGTGTCTCTTTAGGGACTAGGATGCAAAAACCACTGCTCAGTAGCATTGAAAATTCTTTATTGCATGATGTTAAACTTACTACTCCTGCCTCTTAAATGCTGACTTCACCCTTTAGACAATATCCTTCAGAGCCAAAGATGTTACAAGTAAACATTTTATTCTGGTTAACCATTTAAATAATTAGGAAGAATTCTGTGATTTGTGTGACCTTGGAAATCATCACCTCTTTCTTCATATTTGGAGAAACCCAGACTCAAGAGATGCTGTAATTTGTTTAGGATCACCCAGCTAGGCTGAACACAAAGAAAAACTCTTGAACCACAGAAGTTCTCTGGCAATGGAAGGGGCTGCCGCAAGGGGCTGTAAATACTCTGACATTGGGAATGTGATAGAGCCAGGGCCATCGCCTGGTCCAAGGAAGTTGGAAAGAGGATCCCTGAATTAAATCTTTTGTGGATGGGATGCCTAAGGTCCTTGCAGCCCTCAAATCCTTGATCCTGGGAAATAAGTGTTGCATTTGGCAGGAAAATATGGACAGTGCTAGGAGTGCGGGGTTAGTATAGTCTAATTTTGGCGGGTCCTAATACTCACTCACTGGTGAAATAAATAGGATGAGCTGAGATAGAAACTAAGATACTTATCACCAAAACAAAAGAAAATAGAAAAAAAATCCTGAATACTGAAAAGCAAAGCTGCATTTTGAGCAAAAATAGGAAGGCGTGGTGATAAAAAAGCATAGGATTGACTGCTGTGATGTAGAATTTTTAGTTTCTTGGGTGTATCAATTTTTTGGTAGGAGCCTGAGCACATGTATTTTAAACATAGGAACAAAATCAATTTGTGCTTCATAAATTTGTCTCACTCAAAACTTTTATATAATTTTCCTTCCAAGTAATAATCTGGATTTATGTGACTGGGTTATTCTTCAAAGCCACCTCATATTTTTTATTGCCTAGTGGTGAGAGGGGGAGACTCACTGGAGAAATCAAGCCAAGATCAGAGAAGTGAAATTTTGCCAGACGTGGAGTATTTTTTTACTGTAATGAAGAGGTCTACCTGCTATTTCCGTATGCTTATGATAATATATTCTATAATTGATTGTAAGTTAAATTTTTATATGCACTTTTAAGATTTATAGTCTGAAAGAATGGCCTAAGAGATTTTCTTATTTATGGTCAACTTCTGCATTAGTCCTGGCTGTTTGGCCTAGAGACATTTAAATATATTCATTTTTAGCTTTAATTGTTTGAATGATTTGCATGGAAAAATGGTTTTTATTTTTATACATAAACATTTTTGCAAGATGCCCATCAGAAGGGACGTAGGTGAAACTTATGGGGGTGGAAACATCAGAGGGACAGGAAGACACATTCGCAGTCCAAGTTCTGAGAAGACATTTGATTTTGGATCATCCTGCTAAGCACTGTTGGAGCAGGATACAGCCTAAGCATCCTGCATGACATTGGCTTTTCCTTTGCCACAGCTGCTGCTTGGTTACTGCCGCCTTCCAGTGTCATCTGGCTTATCAACTGATCTAGCAGTAGGTCCTAAGCTAAGCTCCTCCGTAGGTGTTCAGGGGAGAGTTAAACAAACAAGGGTTCCCAGCAGTTAGCCCTCTACCTACTCTTCAGCCAGAGATTCTGATTCAGGAAGTTTGGGGTAAGGCCTGCCCATGGTATTGTTTAAAAATTTGCTATGCAATTCCGATTCTGCCTATTTTGATGAAACACATGCTGCAATGGGACCATAGCAAATGTTGTGTTTGAGGCTATATCAAAATACAATATTCTTATTTGCTAATTGATTTATTAATAAAAAGAATCTTAGTCCTCTAAAAAATATTCCAATATGTTACAAAAGCAAAAGAGCTTGATTTGCTGACATTAAATTAAACATAATTGTTGGTTGTAATTTATAAATTTTTCTAAAGTATAGAAAATGGAATAATTACTTTGAGATGACTAAATCCCAAATTCTTTCATTTTTTTAAGCTATTTTTAGTTTGAAAGCATCTACAACAGATCAGGTTCATAACAAGAGCTTTGGAATTTTCAAATTGGATTAGATCATAGTAAAGTGAGGATGTATTCCAAAGGTATTTAAGGGCAGATTTTAACTACAGACAACCAAACTCCTTTGCTTTTCTAATATATTAGAATAATAGTTTTTAAAAAGAGCTCTGAGATTCTTATCACGGTTTTCTCATCACTCCTTGCCTGAGAGCCGTGTTTTTTATGTATTATAATACAAAAGTTCCTGTGGAAAGAGGATAATTAGTTTTCCCTTGCAAGTATTATTGGATGGCAACATATAAAAAGTAGAAATAAAGATTCTTATAATAACCTCTTGAATAATTTAGAGGACTGTTTGAGGGGCCATTGTTGCTTGTGGATAGATTCCAGGGAAGGGAGCCCTTTTATAATAAGGACCAGAATAAAGAGAATGTGGAAAAATAGACACTTTGTAAACTGTAAAATGTGCATATGACATGTAGACTGGCTTTAATTTATTAAACACCTACTAAGTACCAGGCACACTGTCAGAGGTAGTGTTTATTTATTATCATTCTCATCACAGTAGCCATGAAAGGTGGGAAATATTACAGATGGGTCAAGAAGCTCAAAAAGGATAAATAATTTTCCCAGGTGACCCAGCTTATAAGCTCTTTTTATCATGAGAATCATTTTTTAAAAAGCTCTGCACAGTATAGGTGCTCTTATAGGTACACCTATAAGAGTATAGGTGCTCTACCAATAAAATGACTTTGTATAGCCGTTGGCTTTACAGATTACAAATAAACTCTCTGTAAATGTAAGAGTGAATGATGCTACAGTAAGTCTGGGGAGAAGAGGAATGGAAGATCAGGGAATCACAAGTCATAATAAAGGTGGACATGATTTTTTCCCTATAAAACACAATGTGTCACAAGTAGCGAAGTTGGAAATCTACCTGAGAAGATAGGGGTTTGATAGACTAGGCTTCCTCCAGGCTATTGGCTTTTTTGTCTGGTTGCACTTCACACTTGAAATTGCTTAATATCAAAATAAATACCTGCTTTCCCTTTATAAAATACATTTCAGACTATGTCAATGAAGAAATGATTAATGTCAATATGTTTCAATTAACAATGACCCAAATTTACAGAGTAAAAAAGTTCTATTTGAGGAAGTATCAGAGAATTTGTTTTAAATTTCTAGAAAAGTGATAGAGACAATTCAGACCCTATGGGAAATTTTTCCAACTAATTTTAAAATTAGATTTCTCAAGATAATTTTTAAATTATTTCACAGGGCAGCTTCACTGGCTTACTTGATTAAACTTTTCTATAAGGTAATATGTTAGCAGAGTATCAATATACTTTTAGAGACTTTTGTAGTGTCCATAGGATGTTAGTGTCATGGAGTCAAGGGTCATAGGATCAAGGGTCATGGTGAAGAATGGCTGATAGTAACCAAGAGGAGATTATTGAGCACTGATAGATACTATGGAGCCATCAATGATGTATAATAACTACTCTCTCCTCTTAAAGAAGATTACAGTACAACAGAGAGAGTCAACAAATAAACTTAAAGTAATTCAAGAGTAATTAAGAGTTGATTTGTCTACCAGTGACTATAATGGCCAATAGGAGGTAAGAAAGGAAGATAATTGGCTGAGACCTCGCTTGAACCAGCTGAGCTAATGTGACACGGGCTTGAACACTAGATAACCATCCCATAGACGCTGTGAACGTTACCTTAGCTAGGACTCTTACCTTCAGAAAGCTGATATTTTAGGAAATAGCTGAAATGCTCTGAAATGAGGGGTCCTACTTAAAATTCTACTGCTGATACATTATCTTTCTTGATCAGATCTAGAGGAGAAAGGGACCTAAGCATTTCAAACCTGTCCTGCACACTCACACTCACCTCCATCACAGTTAGAATGAAGCCTTCTTGAATGTGTCCTAGTCATGCCATGAGGAATGAGAATAATGACACTAATAACGTTTCTTATATGTAAGCCCCATCCTAAGGGCTTTGTGCATTTTGTCTCATATATACGAGGAGCATATTATTTTCACGTCCGTTTTACAGGTGGAGGAACTGAGGCTTAGGAATGTTAAGTGATTTGCCAAAAAAGCTTGTAGTAAAGGAATCAGGATTTGAACTCAGTTTTGTCTGGATCCAGAACCCAGTCTCCCAATGTCTGTATTGTAATAAATTGTAATACTTTTCAGCTCCACAAGAGGGCCTTGCTCATCATATCCCCTTTGCCTTCCTGCCTCCTTGTGTGTGGCTTGAGGCTGGCTACCTTCTGTGGTCTGGCACTGCTGTTAAGATTCTACTCTGTGCCTTCCCTTGCAGTGATCTCCCCTAACCCTGGCAGCTCACTGCTTTGGCCTTCCACCAATGCAGACTTTTGTTCTTGGGCTCTCTAGACATTCCCCATCTTCCTGACTCGGATCCTCAACTTTTAGAGGCTATGTCTTCTATCTTTTGATCCAGCATCTAGCACCATAGTAGGTATTTGTGTGTCTTAGCTTTTCAATTATATTCATTCATTAATTCAACAAATGGTATTAAATACCTTATATGTGTCTGGCCCTGCACGCGACCCAGAGGTCAGCCATGATCAAGCTATTCCCAGGCTTCAAAGAAAAGCAGAAATATAGTTTTATCATGAGGCAAGTGCTCTGACACAGAAATTCCCGAAGACAGGGAGGTCAAGAAAAAAATTCCTGGAAGAAATAATGCCCAAGCAGAGGCTTCAAGGAAGACTGCATAGTTAGAGAGACCCTGTTTGCTTTCCACAGCTGACAGCAGACACGATGGAAGGCAAGACTGTGAGTGTGCCCCAGGGCAGTGGGGATTCAGCTACAGTGGCTGTCAGGAAACAAGGGTGCCAGCGTCCGAGGAACCGCCTGGCAATGAGGCCCTAAGATAGTTTGATCACTAGCACCTTTGGATGGGGTCCAGCGTGAAGCTTCCTCATTTCACATTCCTCTCTCTCTGCTCTGAAAATGTAGCTGCAATGTATTCCCACTGCATAGCTCTTCAAGGAGGAAACCCACTAAATTGGCTCATGTAAATGCTGATAGCATATTTTGCTAGGCTAAAAAGAGTTAGAAATATTAGCTTCTCTTGTGTAACAATGTGAGCTTAATATGGTAATGATGAAATAATCCTGCTTAATTCAGTTATCACTCCATAGACCAAGAAATATCTTAGAGCTAATGTTTACCCAAGCCTCACTATAATTAAATTTATTTTGCTAGCTCAGACATTGATTAGACTAAGCCAGTTTTAGAAGAGTGAATGATTTGGTTTGGGAAGAGACAGAAAGATGTGATTTTCAAGGGGAAAAAACCATCAGACTGACCTGAAGAATTAAATCACAACAGTTCAAGCTGCTTACTGAGCATTTGTGTGCAATTTTGCCCCAGTGTTGCCTGGTTAAGTATTTCTCCAAAGCATTCATGCTTAAGCAAATCTTTCTCTAGGCTTGTAGAGCTATTGCATAGTTTTCAAAAAACATCCATTTTTTCAACTATATTCCTTTTTCCAAAGAAAGTGTCTCGCCTGAGGTGAAAACACAATTAAAAGTCTATGATGTGAAAGCCTAAAAGAAGTTGTTTTTTTATTTGTTCTCAGTTTTTTTAATATTCATTCTTAATTACAACCTCAGGGAAACCTTCAGTTCTCAATCTGACCTACTTCAAGTCAGTAGAGAAAATGGCAAATAG
The DNA here is from genome assembly GCA_963574885.1 of Lepilemur ruficaudatus. Classification (NCBI taxonomy): domain Eukaryota; kingdom Metazoa; phylum Chordata; class Mammalia; order Primates; family Lepilemuridae; genus Lepilemur; species Lepilemur ruficaudatus. The sequence continues at coordinate 17,979 of CAUYRT010034510.1, read as the reverse complement.
CTTCTTCCCTAAGCAACGATTCATAATAACTTTGACTTTTTCCCAAAACCCAGAGGAAATATAGTGCTTGATCCTGGGCCAAGTTCATCAGGAGCTACGTGTGTTAATAAATCTTACTCATATAAGGATTCAATTGAAAAAGCATATCATGGATTATGATAAATAATTTGTAATAAGGACTTAATTAGCTGTAGTATATAGTGATTTAAATGATAAATGTGTTATTACATTTCTTTTCTTGTTTAATTGGTTGATATTGAGCATCTTAGGAATGTGGCAGTGTTTCTGAAAATGAAATCATATACAGCTCCATACAGGGGCTGAGACTTTCCTAGAGAACCAGACTCAGGCGTTGCTCTACGGGGATTTTCCACTTGCAGTGAGGAAGTGGCTGGCGAACTCCCCTGCTGCTTGTCACTCAGAGGATTGAGCTTTAAGTACTGCACACTGGGGAAATGGGGACATTGTCCACCAGTGGCAAGCATCCCATACTTCTCTTGCATTTAGGGGCAGTTGCCAGGACTCCTGCCAGACAATGAAGACTATTCCCACAGGAAAAGATTTAGAAGGGATGGAGGCAGAGGCATATATGGGAACTTTTTCCTGGCTGCATCTTCATCTCCTCTATTTATTTCTAAAAAATGCTTGGAACACTTGTTTATTATTTGCTATCCAATGACCATAAAGCTACTCAGCTATAGATACTTGCCCTCCAGCTCCACTCAACGCACTCTCTCTTAAAATTATGTGAGCCTTTTATAGTATCAGGTACTGAGGAGTTTCCTATCAATGGGCATTTCCATGTGAAGTGTTTATATATGATCTAGAAATGCCTTCTGGGTTTTTCTCGTGGTCTTTCTCATTTTGATCAAATGGCAATTCCATCCTTCCAGTTGCTCAGGCCCAAAACCTTGGTATCATCTTCGACTCTTGTTTGCTCTTATACCCTTCACCCAATCTGCAGGAAAATTCCCTTGGCTCTACCTTCAAAATATACCTGGAGTCTGAGCTCTTACCACCACCCCATCCCATGTTCAAAGCACCAGCATCTGTCTCCTGGACCATGCAGAACCTGGCTGGTCTGCCTGCCTCCAACTTTTTCCTCCTGGGGCCGGTCCTTAACACCGCAGCCACCACGACCCCTCTGAAGCATCAGCCAGCTCCTATCCCTCCCCTTCTCAGAACCTTAGGTCTCAATGTCTCCCAATGCCTGATTACTCACTGGAGGCACATGTGGAGATTTCCAAACCATTCCTAGGCCTGGGCTCTACCCTGGAGATTTGGATTCACTTGGTTTGAAAGCTCTACAGGAAATTCTAAAGTGTAGCCATGGTTGAGCCCCGACAAAGCTCTGCAAATGCTTACCACCTAGCCAGGTCTCCGGCCCCACACCCCGCTGTTCTGCCTCACACTCACTCTGCTCTGTCCGTCTGCCTCTGTGTACACCAAGCACGTTGCTGTGCAACAGAGATGCTCTGTGTTTCTGCCTCCTCTTCCTGAGATACCCTTTCCTGGTTCTCGCCTGAATAGCTCGACCTCCTTCAGGTCCTTGCCCAACCTGGCCTCTGACCAGGTTACTTAAAGTCTAATTCCCCCACCCTGCTCCGAGCCCACCACCCCAGCCCCCTTTCCTGTTTTATTTTTCTCCATCACATTCAACGCCATCTGCCTTACAATATACTTTACTTGCTGTGTAAGTTTCATGAGGGCAGGAATTTTTTTCTGTTTTGTTTGGTGTTGTATTCCCAGTGCCAAGAACAGAACGTGTCCCAGCAAATAATAAACATGTACTGTATGTTTGTTGGCCTTTCAGTCTGTCTTCTTTTGCAAAGTTTCTGTTCATGTCCTTTGCCTGCTTTTTAATGGTGTTGTTTGATTTTTTTCTTGCTGATTTTCCTGAGTTCTATATAGATTCTAGTTATCAGCCCTTTATCAGATGTGTAGCATGCGAATATTTTCTCTAATTTTGTAGAGAAATTTTGTCTGTTTGCTCTCGTGATAGTTTCCTTGGCTGTGCAGAAGCTTTTTAATTTGATCAGGTCTCCTTTATTTATTTTTGTTGTTGCTGTGATTGCCTTTGGGGTCTTCTTCACAAATTCTTTGACTTGGGTGGGGCAAAGGCAGTATCTGTAACCTAAACATTTGTACCCCCATAATATGCTGAAATAAAAAAAAATAAAAATAAAATGAACATTTATTGAAAGAATGAATGAATCAATGCCCAGGAAGGAAGGAGCTGTGGGACTGGCCCCTGTGATAAACTCTGAAGCGAGAAGTGGAACAGGCTCGTACTGTCCACAGTATGGTTGATTTCTGCGTGGCACATTTTCTACTTTGCCCACAGTTGGTGACGTTCTTCTTCATCCCCTAAAAGAGCATGTGAAGAGTTTGTCATACTCAGTGATAAATAAGCTGTCTAAATACATCAAGTGCCCATTTAGCATACATTTCCCATTCGTTTAAGGCATCCCGTTTGGTATTTATGCAGAGATGCCATGCTGAGGGCAGGGAAGCAAGACGCCCGGTGCCTGTCTCCTCTCAGCACCTGCTAACAGAGCAGTGCCAATTAGCACGTGTCAAGGGCCTGAAAGGAATCACACTGGGCTTGAAAGGTATGACGCAGTAGGCCTGACACACGTTTAATAAGCTGTCTCCTGCCTTTGGAGAGGGTGTTTTGGAATACAGTTCTGTGGAATGGAATTCTGACTGCCTTGGTGAATAAACAGCAGGAATGCCGTTAATGCACATCAAGATGACCTCTCTGGAGGTGGTGCCGTCTGACAGGCCAATTAACAGTTCTCCTGTCAATACGTGGAAACTTCCAGCAACTTCCATAGCAACGTATCTTCTGAGTTAGTTCCTGATATGGGGAGAAACTTGAGTCACCACCAGAGAAAACTAAGCAAAGAAGAAACCTGAGTGGGATGGGATGTGTGGCGTGGGGACTGACCGCTCAGGGTACCCGCCCACTGCGAGGGGGAAGGCTGGAGAGTGAGCACGTGATGGTGGGTGGGAAGTGGTTTGTGAACTGTGAAAGGCAAGGTGACGATGACTAGCCCAGAGGGCAGCTGGGTCAGTGTCGGTGACACATGGGGGCTCGTCTCTGTGGAGCAACCCTCTCATCTCCATCGGTGTCCCCCACTTCAAGCCCCCTTTGCTTTCCGTTGGGAGTGGCCAGCGCACTGCATTCAGCAGATCAATCCTCTTGGCATATTATACTCTGTCTGTATCACAGCATTTTTCCTTGTCTGTGTCATTGTTGTCTCATCAACCTAATTTCTGGCCATTAACAATAAAACCAATAAAAAGGAAGTGACAATGCAAAATGAATGGCTAACGTTTATTGAGTGCTTACCATGTGCTGGCCATTGCTTTATTTTATTTTATTCATTTATTTTATTTATTTTTATTTTTATTTCAGCATCTTACAGGGATACAAATGTTTAGGTTACATATATTGCCTTTGCCCCACTCGAGTCAGAGCTTCAAGCATGTCCATCCCTCAGACAGTGCACACCACACCCATTAAGTGTGAATATACCCATACCTTCCTGCCCCCTCCCATCTGCCCACCACCCGATGAATGTTATTACTATATGTGCACGTAAGTGTTGATCAGTTAATACCAATTTGATGGTGGGTACAAGTGGTGCTTGTTTTCTCATTCTTATGATACTTCACTTAGTAGAATGAGCTCTAGCTATATCCAGGATAATACAACAGGTGCTAGATCACCATTGTTTTTTGTGGCTGAGTGGAACTCCATGTTATACATATACCACATTTTATTAATCCATTCATGTATTGATGGACACTTGGGTTTTTTCCACATCTTTGCAATTGTGAATTGTGCTGCTATAAACATTTGAGTGCACGTGTCTTTTTTATAGAATGTCTTTTTTTCCTTTGGGTAGATGCCCAGTAATGGGGTAGCTGGATGAAATGGTAGTTCTACTTGTAGCTCTTTGAGGTATCTCCATATTGCTTTCCACAGAGGTTGCACTAGTTTGCAGTCCCACCAGCAGTGTAGGAGTGTTCCTGTCTCTCCACATCCATGCCAACATTTATTGTTTGGGGACTTTCTGATAAAAACAATTCTCATTGGAGTTAAGTGATACCTCATTGTGGTTTTGAATTGCATTTCCCTGATGATTAGAGATGTTGAACATTTTTTTGCATGTTTCTTGGCCATTAGTTGGTCTTCTTTTGAAAAGTTTTTGTTCATGTCCTTTGCCCACTTTTTAATGAGGTTGTTTGATTTTTTTTTCTTGCTGATTTGCCTGAGTTCTATAAGTGCATTCCATGAGCTAACCTGTGTAGTCCTCTTCACAACCTCTGAATTAGGGTACTGTGAAATCCACCTGACCTACTAGCAAATGGAAGCACAGAGACATTTAGAAACTTGCCCAAGACCACACAGCTGGTAGATGGCAGAGCCAGGACTCATACATGTTGTTTCATTTAATCTAAACAACACCACACTGAAGTAAGTACTGTTACCCACTTTACATATGAGAAAATTGAAAGAAATGAATCACTCACAAGGTCATGTGGATAGTAAGTAGGAAATTAAGACTAGAATCCAAGTTTGGCTGGATTCTAGTCATAGAATCAGCACTTGGCTGTCCTTCTTGGGTAAAGCCCACTCCTTTTGATTTGTTATAATTAATAACATTCTAATTTTGGAATTACCATAACTTTTATTGGAAGTAGGCATTCAGCTATCACTTTGTATTAGGTAAAGAGTCTACAATTTTTAGCTTCATTTAAAAAAAATAGCCAGTGCATGAAAATCTGAGCAGCAACACATTAGAGCTGCTGTCGGCCCTGGCAACTATATTCCGTGTGCTTGGTACAGTGCTAGGTTCTTTGCCTATATAACTGCAAAGAGACAAGCCGTCCCTGTGGGTAGGCATTAATAGACCCATTTTCAGATGAGAAAGTTGCCGAAGGTTATATAACATAGGCAAGGTTGGATCTGATCTCACATCCCTGGCCCCCAAAGCCTGTATTTTTGGCATAGCCACACTGTCCTCTCTCTACCGATGATCAGGGTAAAGGCCACATGCTGTTAGGCACCTAGACAACCTAGCCACACCATTTTTTTCTTATTTGTAATGGAAGAATTAAGAATGCTTGTCAATGCATTGGGAAACTTTTGAGTGTGAGATCAAGGTCCAAATCCCTATCGAAGCTTGTCCAAACCAATTTACCGCAGATGGCAGACTGGTTCACTGTTCTCCATCAGCCATCTCAGAAAAGAATGCTACTATTGGCCACTAGGAAGACCCTTTAAGATGGAAGATATTCATCACAAATCTAACATTTCTGTTGGAAAAACAATTCCAAGAGCATATGCTACACATAGCAGGTCTGGTAGCACCTCGATACCTGTGCCAAAAAGTAGACACCAAAGCCACTTGGTACACATGCTCTTCTTTATGCTGGCAGATGTATTAAGATTATTTTATTCATTGTGTTCAATGTTCACCTTCATTCACTTTCTTCACTTTGTGGCAACTTCCGAAAAGTATTTACTGACAGCTGGGTAGAATTAACTGAATGTATCCAATTAACTCAATGTATCCAATATAAAATCCAATATTTTTATTTCTGAAAATAAGAGCAGCATTATCATTTTGACAGCAGCCCCACAATTTATGTTCACATATTATTCATGTTTATTGTCTTATGATTGTTTTTATTCTCACGGAAAAATGTCCCACTCAATTTGTGCCAAGTGTTGTCTGTTTCTTAAGAATTTCTCTCTTGCCCTTTCATGTCTCTTTTTCCTTTCTTCCTTCCTCTCTCTCCCTCTCCATTTCTTTTCCTCTCTCTACATCTCCTTTCTCTCTTTCTTTTTCTTTTATTAAATCACTACTTTTTTCATAATAATTGTAGTACTTGTCTAGAAAAGTTTTAGTTCTTTTCTCCTAGACTAATGTATTCTTTAGAACCTCACAGTTTGGGGTCTGCTAATATATCCTATTTATAGTCTGAAAACATTATGTTTTACCATTCACTTGATTTCTAACATTGAATTTAAAGCGCTGCTGTCACCAGTATTTCTTAAATGGCACATAACCAGTAGAGATTACCTCTCTGTGTTACTGCTAAGGCAGATGCCATTTCAGTAAATGTCAGTCTAATGGAAGGGCGGAGGTAATCACACTCAATCCATCACATCATACCTCCATTTCACCTACTCGTAAGTGTCACTTTAGGTGTCATAAAATATCCTATAACATTGTCACAGCTCACATTCAGAATCATGATAGCTAGTATTTAATATGTTCCTGAGAAATCATTATATAACTTTAGGCTTGCAAAATATATATCTCATTAGTACTCAGACTTTTTAATGGCAAGACAAGCATATTTGTTGACTGATTGATATAATGCACCAGAGTGAAGATTTACAATTATCATAGGTCTGGGAATTTAATGCAGGTATTCCTATTCTCAATCTATTGTTTTCAAAAGCTTTAAAAACCTTTTAACAATGAGAACAGAAACTACATTAATTCAAACTTTCCCAGCCTTCAAGTAGATTAAAAAGTTAAAAATCAGTAGTTTAATTATTAGCCAGTTAAAGATGATTCATACCATTAAACAAGAACTTTCCCTAATGCAGAGCTATTTATTTTATGGTAAACAGAATAAAGAGTCTCTGAACATTTGAATTTGACAGCCATGCTTCTACACAGCAGAGTATAATCTTAAACAATCTATCAATTTCTCTGGAGTCAAAAAATTTTAAAATAATGGCACTCTTTTTAAAAAATTTTGTTGTTATTGCTGCTTGTTCTTATTGGTTAAATTATTTGCATGAGAATATGATTATTTTAGAATAGTAACGGGGTTGAGAACATGCTATGCCAATATACGGCACCTTGGTATTTGAGAAAACAGCAGAAGCAGAGACCACTCTCAACTTTTCCCTCGTCCTTCTTCCCTGAGAAAAGACCCTCCTTCTAGAGGTGGCCTCCCTATACCTAGTGGAAAGGAACACCCTTATCTCCAAAGACACAGGGACACAGAAGGATCTGAACAACCAGGCCTTGCTAAATCCCCCCAGCTTATTACCATTACATCATACTCCCTTCGTCTCATCAGACTGCTCCATGATTATCCACCTCTCCATCAAACCTAAGCATAAAAATATACATGTTTGCCTGTTTCTTTGGGTCTTCATTTCTAACAGCTCCTGTGTCACATAAAACATATTAAAAAATTTTGTATACTTTTCTTCTTGTTGATCTGTATTTTGTTACAAGTGCTTCAGCCATGAGCCTAGCAATGGATGAGGAACAGATATTTTTCAACTTCTGTAACATGTTAAATACAATTTATAGGAGGCCATTGATTCGCATTGAACTCCTGCACTAGGCCCAATAGACCAGGGGAAAATGGAGTCGCTCATGCTACAGTCCCACAGCACCACGCTGGAACTAAGTTGCTTATTTGACCTTCTGAGAAATCAGAAGAGAGAGCAATAGTAGCCACATAACCCAATAGGCCAGTTTAACAAAACTGGCCAGTTTAGCCAGTGTAACAAAAAAGTCCCCTCTGCTTTAATCTTTACAAGGACAGGAACTCTGAAACAACCACTCTGCTTTTGTTCCCTGTTTCTACTTTCGTCAACTTTTTTCTGTCTGTAAATACTGCCCAAGTTGTGGAGTGGAGCTCTCTGAACCCCTTCTGGTTCAGGCTGCCCAATTGGCAAATCGTTCTTTGCTCAAATAAATGCTGTTAATTTCTTTTCGTGTGTGTAAAGTTTTCCTTTTATCAAGTAGTATTAATATACATTTAAATATTGAGTATTTAAACAATTACTGGCTTTGGTCAAATACTACAGTAACTACGGGTTTTCTTTGGAAAAAATTTTCTAGGTCAGTCTACATTTTAGTTATTTGCGTAACAGGGTATTAAAATAATCGGCTCTTACATCTGTCTGCCCCTTCAGCTCTTTCTCTCCCCACATCTCTCCTGGATTCACCGAACATTGCTGTGATGTGACATTGAGTTTGCAGTCTTTTGAGACCCTACGTATGACCTTTCACCTAATAAACATTCCTTTCATTTCTAATTTAACTTTCTTAAGGTATATTAGTTTTGAGTAGGGAAATCAGATGTAGAACTAAATTTTGTCCTGTATAAAATACATGTGATAGCGTGATTCTTTAGAATTGCATTCAAAAATTCTCCTTAGAACAGCTCCAGGCAACTTCTCCAGCATTGACTCCTATAATTCTATCTAAACAACCCATTCCAATCTAGCCTTAAAGAATGTTCTCTCTGGCCAGGTGAGGTGGCTCACTCCTGTAATCCTAGCACTCTGGGAGGCCAAGGCGGGAGGATCACTTGAGCTGAGGAGTTTGAGAACAGACTGAGCAAGAGTGAGACCCCATCTCTACTAAACATAGAGAAATGAGCTAGGCATGGTGGCGTGTGCCTGTAGTCCCAGCTACTCGGGAGGCTGAGGCAGGAGGATCACTGGAGCCCAGGATTTTGAGGTTGTTGTGAGCTAGGCTGATGCCACAGCACTCTAGCCTGGGCAACAGACTAGCTTGAGACTTTGTCTCAAAAAAAAAAAAAGGAGAATGTTCTCCCCAATATTTTCCATCAATCGATAGTCTACTAATCCTAAAAGAACTTGCAAAAATCACACTTCTGTGAAGCCATCTTTGACCTCATTCATGTATTCAAATCTTAAAGCAACATTTTCTGAACATTTACTAGTTCTGATTTAAACTCTCCTTAAAAGACCCTTTTGAAGCAGGGAAGGGATATTAATTCAATTTGTGTTTGAAAGATTTCCCTGGTGGTAATGTTGAGATCCTTGAGATCAGTTGTGGGGAAGATGGAAGCAGGGAAACCAATTAAAGGGTCTTCACAGTAGCCTAGTAGCAAGAGGAGGGCAGGATTTTGAAGATATTAAAGAGGCACAATTTTTAGGACTTAATGATTGATTGAAATTAGACAGACAAATCATTTCAGACTCACATAAGGACAATAATAAAAATATGCACAAGGTCCTATAGGAAAACAAAGAAGGATATTGGTGCTAAATGTCCAGAAAAGCCTTCCTAAGGACATAATATCCCAAGACAAGCCTTGAAGAAGGAGTATGTAAGGTGAAATGGAGTGTGGGGAAAGAGATTCCAGTCAGAGGGAGTGGCATGGTTAGCAGCTGAGAGGCTGGAGAGAACGTGGTGTAACCAGCAAATCACAAGTAGTTTGCTTTTACCAGACTGTAGTTGAAGATAGGTGGGGATGGGGGCTCTACAGAGAGGAATCTGGAAAAACAGGGTGTGAAGGGTCCTGTGCCCCCACCCCAAGTCATTTCCACCTTATTCTGAAAGCTGTGGGGTCAGCCTGTGAAGGATTTTAGCAGGTGGAGTGATACGAAATGTGTGCAATTTAGAAAGAGCTTCCTGGCTGCAGTAAGGAGGAAGAGGCAGACTAGTTAGGGCATTATACAAGTAATCAGGAAGAAATGATGAAGACCTAAACTGAGAAGTAGTACTGGAGATGGAGAGGGGGTTATGCAAGAGATGTTAAGATACTGGGATGGACAAAATTGATGCCCAGTTGGAGGAAGGCAGAAGAGAGCACCAAGGCTGACTTTATGATTTCTAGCGTGGGTGGTGCAGTAAACGGTGATGCCATCCTCCGAGATGGGGAATGTATTTCAGGGAGAAGAAAGTGAGTTTCATTTCAGACACATAGAGTTGGAGCAGCCTGTAAGGCATCAAAGAAGAAACATCAGTACAAAGATGAATGAAGATGCCTGGAGCTCAGAAGAAACAACTGAGCCAGAGATTTAGATTTTGGTCATCAGCATTTAGTTAGGCATCCAAGCCATGGGAGTGGGTGAAATAAATCAACAAGAGAAGAGAAGGGGATGGAACAGTGGGAAACAGTAATGTTTAAGCCGTTGGAAGAGCAGGAACCAGAAAAGGAGGGGCCGAAGATGTGAGAGCAAAACCAGAGGAGGAGGATAGGGTCACTGAAACCAAATGAAGAGGAGACAGTGTTCAGCAGGACCAAATACTTCAGCGAGATCAAGGATGACAAAGCCTAGAAATGTTCACTAGACTTAGGAATAAGTGACCTTGGCACAAGTAGTTAAGTGGAGGAGGGAGACAGATGGCAGTAGGTTGAGGAATGCATGAGAAATAAGAAAGTGCAAGTATCTCTTTCAAGAAGCCGAGATGGGAAGAATGGAAAACAAAAGATAGAGCCACAACTAGGCAGAAGGAAGCGGAACGTAGAGAGGGCTGTGACATCCAGGAGGTTGGACATATTGAAATGCGAGGGTGGAGAAGCTGGTAGAGAAGAGAATGAAGATCTAGCTAACATAGGGCACAAGTGTGCAGCACGCGTGTGACTCGGCAGGAGGGATGGATGGCAGGGAGGAGGACAGGGGAGGAGAAGAGGATGGGCGTGGACACAACAGGTTGCAGAGGACTGGATAGGGCGTGGAAGGAATCTGTGCTTGATGATCACAGCTTCTCTGTGAAATGGAAAAGGAAGTCATCTGATGAGTGAGGGGGAAGCGATAGATTGGGGAAGAGCTTAAAGAAAGTGACGAAGATCTGAAATAATTGTGGGAAATAAGAGAACAAGAATAGGGGAATGGAAACGGCTTTTGAGTTGAAGAAAACAACACATGAACATGTCTGTGAAATTTTTTTTTTTTTCGCCCACAGCAGTGCTCAGCAGGGCAGGTGTAGGAGCAGAACAAGGGGGCCCCAGGACTGATCCAGGTTTAGAGTTTCTGCAAATTAGTGCAATGGAAGGACCAGTGTCAAGGGAGTTCAGGGTGCTGATTAGCCCAAGAATGATTGTGCTCCTGGGCCATTGAGAATAAGATGGGTGGGAAGGAAATGAAGGCAGGAAAGGCCCAACAGAAAAGTGGATGAGAGAACCAGAGGGTGAAGAACAGGTGTGGTTGAGAAGCTCTAGGGGATGACAAGCTGCAGGACTGTGGCTAAATGGCAACAGAGGAAATGAAGTTACAAAGGTTGATGCATTTAGGAGGAACTATGAGGCTAAGGCTTTTGAAGGGTCATCCATGTGGACACAGAAATCAACTAGGATGATGGTAGGACCTGAGGTGACAAGAATTTATGAGTCAGAAAAAGCAATGCTTGCTACCGTAACAAGGGCCCCAACATTTCAATGACTTATCACAATAAAATTTGTTTCTCACTCAAGTCACATTCCAGCTTGGGTTGGGCAGCTCTCCTGGCAGCTGTCCTCCAGACACTCAGAGACCAGGGCTTCTTCTGTGCCTGGCTTTGCCAGCTCAGAGTTATTCATTCCTAACAAGATAACCTGATACAAAACATTGAGAAGATAGCACAAAAAAGGAAATATCATCTCACTTGGGAATATGGATGCAAACATTTAAATAAAATGCCAGTAGTAATAAAAGAAAAATGTGGCATGACCCAGTTGAGTTTATTTTAGGAAGGAAAGGAAAAGGTCATGTCTATGTGGGCCTGGCGGGGCTGAACTGGAGGTAATGGAAACATTTGCTTCGCTCAACCTTCTGCAGCTCATCCAAACATTCGTATATCATAAAGTCAGAAATATTGGTCTTCCACTTCAGCAATCAACAATGAGATAAATCTGGGAATACGCTCTGTAAATTGAAATGCACTCTGTTGGAGTGAGGAATTTTTGAGCACACAAAGCCCATGCTGGGTGTTGTTTAGGACAAAAAGTTTAAGACATGACATGATTTTTCTTCTCTTGGACCTTACCATGGAGTTGGGAATGATAAGCCATGAAAAGATGCATAGTGGTAGAGATTTAACAGAGGTATAGACAAGAAACATGCTTAGAGGTGAGAGGGAGAGAAGATAATATTCAAGCCTTTTCTATTGCAGAGAAAACAGATCATTTTACTTTTCTTCCTGGGAGCAGGAAGATAGCCTTTCCCAGTCCTCACCGCATCCAGGAGAGCCAAGGGACTAAGCTCTGGCACCTGAAATATGAGCAGAAGTGATGTGCACCACTGTTAGTCTTTACCCTTAAGCATCTCACTGCCTCTTGTTCCCTCTGTCTCGTGTTTTCTTAATTTATCCATTCATTTCAACAGTATTTATTATGTGCTTATTATAGGCCAGGCACTGTGCCTTCATAGAGCTTACATTCTAGTTGGTTGGTAAGCTTTGAAATTTTTCCATTTTATTTTTTTGTCTTAAAAGCCTGCTCTTGGATTTACTAATTCAACTGATGTTGTTTTCTAATTCATTAATATCTTTCTTTAACCAAATGTTTGTTTTCTTGTTCCTCTATAGGTTTGTTTAATGGTTGTTTTTAAATTCCATACATTGGCTTATTTTTCATCTTCTCTTGTTTAATAATGAAAGTATTTAAGAGTAAAATGAAGCCATGTCATGCATACATTTAAAGTTTGTTGATTTAACTATATATCCTTGAGTGGGCCCTCCTCAGCCTTACTAATCCTGTAACTTGCACAGTAGATGAAGTCAAGTCAGAGAACAATTTGCTGGAGTTTCCAAACCCATGCAAAGAACATGTGAATGGTTTTAAAGATTTCATAGCCATTGCCAAAAAATTGAAAGGCATTATTTGTTTTAAAAAAAAATCACTATAATCCGTATATTTTTTGGGTGGTTAAAGGTGTTTTCACATACTTTTTTACTATATATGATTTTTACTCTATGAGCTGATTTTAGAGTCAGTCCTCCACATAAAATGTGATTCAAAATTATTTATTTGCTGATAGCTATAATTATCTCTCATTTGGTCTTAGGTGTAACAGTCTCATTGTCATTAGTTTAAATATTGTGTACTGTGGCTTGATGTCTTTGAATTTATAAGAGTTGATGTATAACCTCAGCTGATTCTTTTTTCAGAAAAACCCAGTTTCTAGGAAATGTTTCAGAAAATCCTCTGGCTTCTGAAAATGTATAATTGACTTTGCACACACACACTCACAACTTTACAAATTGTCACACTGACTCTTTACTGCTCTGCTGCAGGCATGCAGGAATGTGAATTAGTCATGAGGTTATGTATGCGTTTTTATCCACTCAGACTGCTAATACAAAAGGCCCTAAGGAAAAGATAATCAGAATGCTACAGAACCCCTCAGCCCCACCCATATGTATAGGCACTCAGTTCTTACGCACTCTCAAAGTTTTTAGCCAAAAAAGGGTTAAGAACAAGTACGAGCATGCTTATGATGAGACTTGACTAAGAGCCAAAAGCTGAGGCTACCAGGAGATTGGGGTTTTTGAATAAAAAGGGCTTGATGTGATCATTCCGTTAGGGATGTCTATGAACGGCAGGGCCCCTAGAGGTAGGTGTTCATGTACAGAAGTGAGGGAGAGGCTGGAAGGTGTCCATCAGATCTGACTCAGATCTCAGTAACACCACGCGCCTCTGCAAGCCCTGTGCAAGTTACTCAGGTTCCTTTTCCTAAGAATTGTAGATCATGATACTCATTTCTGTGAGGATTAAATGGAATAACACAATGTAAAGCACTTAATCCTGTGACTCCAAAGCTCATACTAAGAGCCATCATTTTTCTAGCGTTTTAAGATTTGCAAAGTTGTTGTCTCCTGTCTCCCATGTGTTGCTTGCATTAATCCTGTGCATAAGCAATGAGCTCAGAGAGCTTGGTTGCCTAGCCTCAGATCACACCGCAAGAAAATCACAGAGCAGAGGCGAGGCAGGACTGTCTTGGTTACTAGGGGACCTCCGTCACCCAGCTCAGTGCCGGCACACGGTGCGAACTTAGTACATTTTTGGTGAATTACCCAACAATTGAATTCTGACTTCAAATCATGTGACTGCCTACCTTATGCCCTCACAGTGTTGTTGTGAGGCTCAAATGGAAAACATGAAAGAGCTCTGCAAACTGCTATGCTAGTTATCACTTCTGTTATTTTATCACGTGGTAGTCGGATATGCGAGTGGCCCCTTACTCTGCCTGACCCTAAGGCATAGCAGTCAACAGAACTTGTAAGAGGGCAGCAGTCCCACTCTACTCCTCTGAAAAAACTCTTTTTTTGGAAGAAATACTTAAGAAAAGTGTAGTCCCATTATTTTTAAAAATTATAATGCTATTATGTGCATTGAGTTATTTTTGCTCGAGCAGGTCAAAAGTCAGCTTTCTTGCTGCAAGATTTTACTGAAGCAATATGAAATTGGTGTCTGACTTTTCAATTAGTTCTGTTACCTTAGCTACTCTAAAAATATAAATATTTTAGATGGGAAAGGAAAAGCATTTGCTGAATTTCTCGATTCATCCAAAGCTCACTACAGGGGTTTTGCTGTTGGTTCTTGATTTAACCTTGCCTTTACTTACTCAAGGTGGCTGAGGAAGTGGGAAAGGTAAAAATCAGACTTGGGTAGCATTGGGGTCTCATCCATCCTATCCCCCAGCTATAGATGCAGTTGTAGAGAGTGTCTCTTCATCCCCTTAGACTAATCAGCTTCTGAAAAAGCAATCAAGGGATCAGCGTTCTACCACAGTACAATTATTGATTTGTGCCTATTTCCCTTAACATTTAGAGCTGTTTATCTCCTCTGACATGATCCCATGAAAATAACTAACATTGGTCCAGCAATTACTTTGTACCAGGCCCGTTCTTGATGCTTTATGTGAGGTAGGTGTGATAATTATCTCCATTTTAGAGATGAGGACACTGAAGCACAGAGAGGTTAGGTAATTTGTCTAAGGTTAGCCAGCTGGTAAGAGGCAGAGTCAAATTAGGAAGCCCTGCTGTTCGGCTTCAGACTGTGCACTCTTAACCACAGAACTATATTACCCTTCAGAAATGAACACATCTTTTTGCCAAATCTCATACTTGAAGCTAGATTACTTGGGTAGTTTTTCACCTCACTCTGTATGTACCTGGCTTCATATTGGAGGCATGGATTATTTTTAAATAGCCAAAAGGGTTCCTAGTGACTGGCATTGTATAGTAGCAAAGTCTCTGATATACAACACAGGCACTCTTACAACTTAGGTGCCATAACTGCAACTAATTAGGGCACAACTTTTCACAAAGCTAAAATTATGTAGCCAAAATTTCTTTTAAGGGAGTCATGACAGCTTTCAGAGTATATGATCATGGACTTTAGAACTTGAAAGGGACCTTAAAAATTACATCACCCGGCCTCTGAGCTGCTGAATGACTTGTCCAGGGCTCCACTAGCAGAGCTAGAATTTGAATACAAGGTCCTAAAATTCACGGTTCCAAGTGCAGAGCTCTTTATAATAAGGCTTTTCCCCCTTTACAATATATTTCTTTCCTTCTAGATCTTTTCAAGGGCTTTCCATATTGAAAATATAGAAATAATTGAAACATTTCTCTCAATGTGAACTGGACAAAATGGATAAAAGAGCTTCCCAACATCCCCACTCACTTTATTAAGACTTTTCTTAGTTCTTTCTGTTAGTGATCAAATAAAAGTTTCAGGTATTTGTCAAGAACTGCAAAGGACCTGAGATTTTTTTTTACGCTATTTTCAGGCTAGTTAACCTGCCATAGTTTCATGGATGCTGGCAGAAGACATAAAACTTCTACCAGGGTCAGAGATAAAGGATAGTTTATTATTCATAGCAACAGTAGTAGCCAGAACATTAGCATTTTGTGTCAGTTCCCTAAATCATAGCTTCCAAAGAGCAACAGGAAAAAGGCCAGTAAGCAGACCTACTTTTTGCTCCAAAGAGAGACATTATATTTATTATACTGGTCAGCCTTTGCTTCAGACGGAAACACTATCTGTCAAGTTTGTTTTCTATACAAACATCCTTGAAGAGATAATAAATATCCAAAGGCAATCAGTGCCTTTGTAAGATGTGCTGGAATGTTGACAGACCCGTGAAAAATTGTCTGTCAATAGTATGAGGAAAATTGCCTCCAAACAGTGTGACTTTATGAAAACTAGATCTATTTGAGTCACCTAATGTTATGCTATTTTTATATTTTTAAATGACCTGACAGACTTACTTGAAAAATAAGACACCAATTTTGTATTTCAATAAAGTTTTGCAACAAGAAAGTTGAGTTTTGACCCACTCGAGCAAAAATAACTCAATACAAATGAGAGCATTATAATTTTAAGACATAATGGGACTATACTTTTGCTAAGTATTTCTTCCAAAGAAAGAAAAAATATTTTCTTAACATACAGGTGCACATGAAATATTTCCCTGTTTGGGAAGTGAAATGGAGGGGAAGGGACAGCAATAACCCAATTTCTTAGCAGCAGCACAAGCAGCATGTATTTTCACGTACAGCACCCAACGGGGGGTGTTGCCGTGTTGATATGCTGTCTTAGTCCCCTTCATTTGTGTATGCTAGAATTTCCAGCTCCGTTCTCCATAACTCAGGAACATCTCAGAGTCTTAGAGGTAGAAGGGACCCAACAAACTCCATTCTGTAGCACTCCCAATGGACACCCGTATGTTTTCTGATTTAGTATTGACTTGGATGGAAACTCTATAATTAGAAGTTTTTGAAATGCTGCTCTATTCTGTCTCTTTATAATTTGGCATATATTGTTCTAAGTTTGTTCTCTAGTCTACTTTTTCTTCCAGAAGGACCTTTCATGAAATCCAAGAAAAATGTTTCCAGAGAAACATGCTGAACGAGAGGCAATAATCTAGGTGATTGGTATAGTTAGAGCTTTCAATATTAAAAATTAGAAAACAGGTACTCACTTTTCCAGCCCTGATTAAACTTAAATCATGCCAATAAATCCTGCAAATTATTTGTAACTAAAAAGGTTTGGGGCTGACTTCAGTGAAATGCTTATTGGTGCTAATCCATTGTCTATTACACATCTTAAAAGTTATTAAATTTACTAGTTTCAGCTAAACCCAATGCTATGGTTTGAATTTTTTTTAAAATTTCAGAATATTATGGGGGTGCAAATGTTTTGGTTACATGAATTACTTTGGTACAGTTTGAGTCAAAGTTATAAGTGTGTCTGTCACCCAGAGAGAGTGTGCATTGTACCCAGTAAGTATGAATTTACCCGTTCCCTCCTCCCTACTCCCACCTGCTTGATTTCCATTGAATTTTACTGCCATATGTACATGAGTGTTGATCATTTAGTTCAATTTAATAGTGAGTACATGTGGTGTTTGTTTTTCCATTCTTGCTTTATTTGACTTAAAAGGATGGTCTCCAGTTCTAGCCAGGTTGTTTAAAAAGGTGTTAATTTGCCATTTTTTAATGGCTGAGTAATACCCCATGGTATACATACACCACATTTTATTAACCCACTCATGTATTGATGGGCACTGGGGTTGTTCTCACATCTTTGCAATTGTGAATTGTGCTGTTGTAAACATTCGAGTGCACGTGTCTTTTTTTAAATAAAATGTCTTTTTTTCCTTTTGGTACATACCCAGTAGTAGGATTGCAGGATCAAATGGTAGATCTACTTATAGTTCTTTGAGGTATCGCCACACTATTTTCCATAGAGGTTGAACTAGTTTGCAGTTCCACCAAAGAGTGTATAAATGTCCCTTTCTGTCCACGTCCACACCACCATCTGTTGTTTGGAACTTTGTGTAAAAAGCCATTCTCACTGGAGTTAGGTGGTATCTCATTGTGTTTTTAATTTGAATTTCTCTGATAATTAGAGACATTGAGCATATTTCCATGTTTATTGGCCATTAGTCTGTCTTCTTTTGAAAAGGTTCTGTTCATGTCTTTGCCCACTTTTTAATGGGGTTGTTTGACGTTTTCTTGCTGGTTTGCTTGAGTTCTTTGTAGATTCTGGTTATTAGCCCTTTATTGGATGTATAAGGTGCAAATATGTTCTTCCATTCTGTAGGTTGTCTAATTGCTCTGTTGATTGTGTCCTTGGCTGTGCAGAGCTTTTTAATTTAATCAGATCCCATTTATTTATTTTTGTTGTTGTGATTGCTTTTGGGGTCTTCTTCATAAATTCTTTGCCTAATCCAACATTTTT
>CAUYRT010034509.1:0-38221 GCA_963574885.1 Lepilemur ruficaudatus | reverse complement strand
CACTTAGGTGTTGATCAGTGAAACCAATTTGCTGGTGAGTACATGTGGTGCTTGTTTATCCATTCTTGGGATACTTCACACTTAGTAGAATGGGTTCCAGCTCCATCCAGGAAAATATGAGAGGTGCTATATCACCATTGTTTCTTATAGCTGAATAGAACTCCATGGTAGACCGACACCACATTTTCTTAATCCCCTCATGTATTGATGGGCACTTGGGTTGTTTCCACAACTTTGCAATTGTGAATTATGCTGCTATAAACATTTGAGTGCAAGTGTCTTTTTTATGGAGTGTTTTTTGTTCTTTTGGGTAGATGCCCAGTAGTGGGATTGCTGGATCAAATGGTAGATCTACTCATATCACTTTCAGGTACCTCCATATTGCTTTCCACAGGGGTTGCACTAGTTTGCAGTCCCACCAGCAGTGTAGGAGTGTTCCTATTTCTCCACATCCATGCCAACATTTATTTTATCATTTTTAAAACTGAACTTGATTTTCAATTTGTATTCTCTAAGCATCAGCTAAATAAATGAGGTTACAGACTCTAGCTTCAAAAAACAAATCACTAATGGAGCCATTCTCAGCAACCACTTTGAAACCGCAAGCTACATAGATTATGTTATACCATATATCCTCTTAAGTAAGGGTAAGTCATGAATATTTACAGTTTCTGGTCAAAATCAATATTAGTCCTAAGTCAGAGGTTGAAATGCTCAGCTCTCAGGATGCAGAATGCTCAAGACAAATGCAGACCCCAAAGTGTGTCCTACATAAGATTTTGAATAAGTGTTTTTAACTTAATTACCTAGCACATGTGAACTATGGGCCAAAGGTTTAATTACATTCCCACTGAAATCAGTGTTTAACTTACAACCCCCAGGTGTCATGATAACAGGGTTGAATCAATTATGTATTGACACTGATGCTGATAGGAATTAAGTATATCATTTTGAGATGTTCAAGTCTAATTCCACTAAAATCATGTCTTGAAACTCAAGCTTTATATAAGTGCATTAGGCTGCTAGGGCTGCCATAACAAAATGTCATAGACTGGGTGGCTAAAATAACTGAAATTTATTTTGTCCCAGTTCTAGAAGCTGACAGTTTTAAGATCAAAGTGCCAAAAGAGCTGGTTTCTGAAGAGGCTTGCAAAAGACATCCTTTCACTGTCCTCACATGTCCTTTTCTCTGTGCATGCATGTTCCTGGTGTCTCTTCCTCTTCTAATGACACTAGTCCTATTGTATTAGGGCCCCACCTTTATGATCTCATTTAACATTAACTCCTTAAAGAACTTATCTCCGAATACAATTACATTGGGAATTAGGGCTTCAACATATGAATGGGTGGGGGGACGCAATTCACTCCATAACAATAAGGACTACAACAAAAAGAAAGTTGATTTGAATGCATGTTTTGTACGTCCATGACTCCAGTTTGAGTCACGTCTAATGCTTGTATGCCAAGCAGAAATTCTATCCACTCACAAATGCTATCGAACTTTGAAATGACATGGACAGATACAGATTTTGAACTTTTTTTAAAAACTTGGATATGCTTGTGATGGGTGAAAGAAGGGGCGTGAGAAAAGGGGAAAGGGGAGACCAATGCAGTAGCAACCAAATGAAAGATTCCCAAAGAAAAGGAAAAAATCAGGCACTGGATAATGAGTAGATGGAATAGTGTTACAAATAGATAATAAGGAAGGCCTGGAGATGTAGGAAAAGTGTATGTGTGTGTGCACTGCTTACAGAGAACTAGGGTCGGGGATTTGGGAGGGAGACATGAAAAGGTATAGACTGAGCAGCCTATAGATGCTGTATTTTGGCCTGATGCTCACAACAGCTCCATTCAGATTTGGTCAGGGGCAGGGTCACAAGTTGCAATGGAAAGGTGACCACTCATAAGAAAGCTGTGAGGATGGAAAATGCTCTAAGATGCCTTGTGAAGGAACAGCTGTTTATGGTACTTCCTACATATGATAACAAATTGGAACTTCAGAAGAAAAAAACACAAACTTCTGTCATGATTTTACCCCATTTACTATAGGTTGAAGAAAACAATAGCAAAGAAATGCATCAGTGTATACCACCATAGTGAGAGAATTCCAGCTACAATTTTTTTCTTCTGAGTGGACTAATTTTTAAAATCCCATCTTTAAAATCTTTAAAGCTAGAAAAATAACTATGATATGCAGAGCTTTCCTTGTTTGCCTTTAATATGAAGCTCTGGGAGGGCTAAAAAGTGCACAAGCCATACAGACAAGCACAATTTCTGCCTTTGAAAAAGCAAACACACTTTTAAGAACAGGACTGAGTAACACAAATAAAAGAAGCAAACTTCTCTGGAGTTGCTCAGGAGTTAGATTACATCTGCAAAATCAAAATTATATCACAACTTTTTTGTCTGATTTTTAATTTGCTTTAAGCCAAATAAACATGAATAATGAGAAAGAAATCTCAGGCTAGGAGCTGATGACATCGTAAACCATGTAAAGGACACTTGGTTGGTTTCTGTCATAAAATCCCATCATAAAATCACACCTGCATGAAGAAAGTTTTTTTGCCAGTTTCTGTCTTTTCCTCTCACAATAGCCATCCCTGCCAAAAGACCTTCAGTTCAGTGCCTGGGACTATCGGTTGTTAGGGCTTGTCAGCAGTCAGAAATCATTCAAATACATTTCCTGCACCCTTCCAAAGCTATAAATAAAAATTTTACACTAGCTCCTGCTGAACAAAGAATTTGGGCTTAAATGACAGCAGTCAGGACTTAAGTGAGACAGAAATAAGTATTTTGTGATGAGGGAAGTTAAGAATGGAAAGGGTTCTATTGAGAGAGACTAGAGCCCCCTCTCTGAAACAATTTGAAAACAAGATGTATAAGAGCTCAGGTAACTGTAGGGCGTTGTATATAATAATCCAAAAAAATTATATCAATTCATTGATTTATTAATTTTCAAATCCTACAATTTTATGATTACATCAGAAAAGCAACATAGGGGACACTCAGGCTTCATTCCTATCCTTCCATGAAATGTGAGTCCTTTCACACCTTTATTGCCATTTTTCCATTAGTCAAAGTCACACATGAATGTCATCATTAACAAATTTCATAATATCAGTTAAAGAATAATAGAAAAATATCTGGACTTTGATCAAGAGACCTACATTCCAGTTCCCACATAATTCTATAAGCTGTATGATCTTGGAAAAAATCAATTAACTATCCTGAACTTCAAATTATTCATGAGTGAAATAATGTCTCTTCTATCTACATCACAGGCTTACAATAAGGATCATATGCAATAATGTTTGTAAAAGTGCTTTGCAAACTATAAAACATTAATCACTTGATGGAGTTATTATCACTTATGATCAGTGAGCTATAGAATTACATCCAAATCAGAAAAGCTGATTACTCTTAGTTAATAGGAATATATAATACAAGTGCAGTGAATAGTAAGCAAACACCAAGATGGGGCAGGGAACAGAAACCAACTAAAATGTTTACTAAAGTTTTTCTTGAACAGATGGAAACCACAAGGTCTCTGCCATACTTCATCTTCTCTAGGTCTCCTGTGTCTTAGGAGACAGCTTTTTTCCCCTCGGTTTTTCAGTCCTTGAAGTGGTTTTCCACCACTTTTGCTACACTGAGAATCATTGTGTTAAAGCCTGCTGACATTCAGCTCTCAGGAGTCTAGACACTTGTCCCACCTTAGAGAACATAGAATATGAATCATGATTCTCTTTAGTATCCTGTCTTAGACCCATGAGAGTTTAAATTTAAATTCTGAATCTAGGCTGACCTGTCTTTTCTTCTAGTTTTAATCTAGGATACTTAAAACTTTTTGAAGACAGTGATATGTCAAAATAAACTTTCTTACAAGTAGAGGACAGCCAAAAACTCAAAGATACCAAAGAAAGTCACAGAGAATCATACAGTATTTCTGCAACATGTTTATCATAATAATTAAAATTACTTCAAGGTACCTTACAAAATACAAAAGTCCTACATAATAATTACAAAAACAGGTAAGTATTTGATGACAGATGAGGAGCAAAGATGACATGAGGCAGATAAGTTCTCTCTTCTTTTGAATCCTAATGTAATAGAAATAATTTATGAAGTCCAAAAGGCATTCAAATTTCAAAACTCAGCTAAATATTACAAGACATAACCAAGTCCTTTTGGCCTATTTTGTGGCTGCCTTCTTCACATATTCATAGAATTTATTTTCATACTTTGACTTGTTAAAATAATATATAACTTGAAATGCACTAAATTTCTCCAGTAGTTAAAAGTGGCATCCTTAAAACTGAAATGCTTTTGTGGCAGTATAGGCAATCTTAACACTCACAATTTCTAATAAAGATACTGGAGCCCAGAATGCCCAATTGTCAACTGCATATAAGTATACCAAAAAGAATTCAAGAATTAATTTTCTATTTAATAGACTATTTTGGCTCTTCAATTTCCCATGTTAGTTCTGGGGTATGATTTTTTTATCATCTTACAGGTCATCCCTCCAACACAGCTCTGGATTTTTGGGGTTTTTTTGTTTTTGAGTAAGGTATATGACCCTAAAAACAAATAAACCCACACGAATTTATGGCTTGCTGGGCTTCATACTCTGGTAGGCTGTGGCATGCACAGAAGATGGTCGCCACGTGGAAATCAGTCAAAAATCAAGCCTACAGATAGTTAAGTGCTAAATCATGCCACAGAATACAAATACAGAATACAAAATTAGAGGCAATAAAAACACTGAGGATTGAAATGGTCCAGGATAGTCTTTGTGAAGGAGAGGACTTGAGCTAATCTTTGAAACATGACTTAGAATTCAGAGGGAAGGGTACTAGATTTTCAAGTAGGGAAAAGTTCAGGATTAAATTCTGGAAAGAAATCATCAGAAGTCTGGACTGACCAGAGATAAAGGATGATGTTAAAAGGTAATGATAGATTCATTTGGCAAGGTAGAAATCATTTTATAGAATCCTGATAACTTTACAAAGAAGTCAGTCTTGATAAGCAAAAGGAAGCCATTAGGCTAGTTCTTGAAGAAGAACATCACATGAAAAATTAGTGTTTAAGGAATCTTTAGGTGGCAATTATAAGCATGGGATTGAATGAAAATGACACACAAAGCCAGGACACCTTTGGAGGCAGTTATATAAATCTAGTTGGCGTCATAATCAGAAAGAAAATATATAAGACTAAATGCCTGGAAGAAAATTCACTATCTAATTCAAAGTTCTTCTTTTTTCAGAGGCACAAACTAGGGATTAGAAAGGTTATATTGCTTGCACAAGTTGGTCATCTTCCCAGTTAGTGGCAGAATGGGGACTGAAACCTAAATTTCTGGGCACCTAGAAAATTTGACTTGAGAAATTTTGAAGAAAGACATTATAGAACTTGATAATAGGCAAGCCTAGTAATAACAATAAAGGTGAAAAGCATGAAGCTTACCTCTATGGCTTAGATTGTAAAGGTGGGTGTCTTAACAGTGCCACAGTTAAACATGAGGGGTTAAGAAGATTAGCATAGGAGAAAAGCTGATGAGTTAGAATTTAATTAAGTTGAATTTCAGGTGATGGTAGATCTGGGTAGACATGTCCTACAACAATTGGAAATAAGGAACTGCCCAAGGCTGACAGTACAGTTCTATAGCTCCTGCCCAGATCCTCTCCTGAACTCCAGTATCATCATGTATCAAACCACTCACCTGACACTAGTGCCTCCAATTTAGATGGGCCAAAACTAAATTCATTATCTTTGTCCTCTGTCCTGGTTAGTACCATTATCCATGCTGTTCATTTTCACTGGACAAATGTTTATTGTCACTGAATAGTCTATCTGGCTTGCATGTCAATATCTTTGTTTGGGTAACTCTCTCTGCTTGCAATGCCCTTCTCTCCACATCTCCCCTACTCATACTGTACACTCCTTCCCACTAGTGAACAACTACCTATATTTCAATATGAACCCAAATATGACTATCTCTATATAATCTTCGCTGATATTCCCTCATGCAGTAGAATTGGTCAACCTATCTTTGTGGCTTCTTTGTCATAAACCATATTATTCTATTGCAAGTGTGCTTGAATGCCTGTAATCTCTTCCTAGACTACATGGACTTTGAGAAGAGAAAATAGAAACTATATTCTATTGAGAATAGAAACTATATCGTATTTACCACTGTATCTCCTAAAAGAGATTTTGGTTCACAGTATGTATCTCATAAAGGACTGCATTTATGCATTATATAGACACCTGAGTATTGTCTGAATAAAGCTAACACTTGAATGAGACTAGAAGTGCAAATTTCCCAAGTGAGTTGATTCAGGAACCTGGATGACAGTTGAGGTCCAAGGACAGCTAAAAAAGTAATAAACAGACAAAGACAGAAACTAAATAATGAGGATTTTCTGAAAAGCCAAGAAAGAAAAGACTTAAGAAAAAATAGGAGAAAATCATTCAAAGAGAATTTTTTTAATTATTAAAAGATATTTGTATTACTATTACTATAGCATTGAAAAACTAAAAACAATCCAAACCTCGAAAATAGGGCACATTCTGGATAATTTAATCAGGAGAAAAGAAAGTGCAAATATACAAACTAAGAAATGAAAAGGTTGAAACCGCTATTAGTAAAAAGGCATCTTTTTATGGCTGAGTAGTACTCCATGGTATATATATATACCACATTTTATTATTCTGTGCACATATGGAAATAAAACTCATACGAAATCAAGTAGGTGGGAGGGGGAGGAGGAGATAAGTAAATTCACATCTAATGGGTAAAATGCACACTATCTGGGTGATGGGCACACTTATAACTCTGACACAAACTGTGCAAAAGCAATTTATGCAACCAAAATGTTTGTACCTGAAACGTTAATACTCTGAAATAAAATTAAATTAAATTAAAAATAAAATCTTTAAAAAAGACATCTTTGCCTATCTCTATGCAAACAAATTTAAAAACTTAGATAACCTGGAAAATTTTTAGGAAAATACAACTTATGAAAATTGACTCCAGTAGAGATAGAAAATTTAACATATGTATTTCCATAGAAGGAATAAATGAAGCTATGAAAGAATTCCATCCTCCCAAAACACTTTTTTAAAAAACAGGCCTACCAAACTTTTAGAAACCAAATGGTCTCAATGCTACATAAATTATTTCAGAAAGTAAAAATTTTTTTAAACTTCAAAATTCTATATTTAAAAAGAACCAAAATTAATACTATAGACTAATATCACTTATAAATTCAGAGGCATAAGAATTTGGGGCCAAAAAGTACAACTATCTTTACTTACAGAAGACTTTAATATACCTAGAAAGCCCTAGCAAATTAATGATAAAACTATCTCAAAAATTGAGGAATTCCTCAGGGTAAGAAAATATAAAGGTAACATGCAAAAATCGTCAACCTTTATATACCCAAATAATAAACAAGATATGATGGAAGAGAAAACCCATTTATAACAGCAACAAAAAATATAAAATACTTAGGAACAAACTGAACAAGAAATGTTCAGTTCAAAATTCATATGAATAAAATTATAAAACACTCGTGAGTAGAAAGACATTCTTTGTTCTTGATTAGTAAATTTCAATAGCATCAAGGTATCAGTTCTCCCCTAAATTTAATTTATAAATTTAAGGCAATCCCAATAAAAAATACATCTACAAACTTTTTTCTAGCGTTAAACAAGTTGATACTAAAGTTTATATGGAAAAATAAACATGCAAGAACACTTGGAAAACACTGAAAGAGAAAAGATATAAGAGAGTACAAACCCTCCTAGATTTAGAAAATACCATAGAACAATGTAATACTGATGAATGAATACACAGGCAGACCAATGGACTGAAATAAAAAGTTGAGGAACAGTTCCAACTACACATGAAAATTTTTCCTTTGTTAAAAAAATGTGATAAAGTATTTGATAAAACATTTGATAAAGGTAGTATCTCAAATTACTGAGATAAAGATGAGTGTTTTAATAAATGGTATTAGAACAACTAATAGCCATTGGAAAAACATAAAATTGAATTCATTCCTGATACATAAATTAAAACAAACTGAAAGAATATAAATACTAAAGGGAAAGCATAGTAATTTTTATAACCTGGCTGTAGGGAAAGACTTACTAACCATGACTCAAAATCCAGATGCAATAAAAGAAAAATTGATATATTTGACTACATAAAAATAAAAAACATTTGTTTGACATAAAACACTACAAGCAAAATCAAAAGATAAATGGCAAATTGGGAGAAAAATCTGTACAATGTATCACAGATAAAGAGCTAGTATCACTGATATAAAAAGAAATAATGAATAAATGAACAAAAATCCTATAGAAAAGTGAGCAGAAGTCATGAACAGTCCATTCACCAAAGAAAAGAAAGACTTAAAAATGCTTCTAACCATATGAAAAAAATGTTCAACTTCACTCATAATAGATGAAGTAAAATTACACTGGGATACCGTTCTTCACCCCTTAAATTGGAAAAAATTCAAAAGCTTGACAATATACTCTTTTCGTGGGATTTTGGGAGAAAATCACTTCCATACAACACCAGTGGGAATGCAAAATGATACAACCCTAATAGAGAAGACTTTGACAATATCTAATAAAACTGCGTACACATTTACCTTTAACCCAACAATCCCATTTCTAGGATTTTTACCCAGAAATTACACCTTCAACAATATGAAGTTATCCATTGCCACATTATTTGCAACTAAAAAAATATTGAAATGTATCTAAGAGCCCTAACATAAGAGATTGAATGAATTAACTATGGCACAAACACACAGTGAAGTATGATGAAGCAGTAAAATGTAATGAAGAAAATATCTGTAAACTGATATGGAGTAATTTTTATATCAATGAAAAATGTATATATAGTATGCTACCTTTGTATAAAAAAGAAAAGAAAGTAGAAAACATACAAGAATATGATTGTTTTTGGAAAAAAAATCGATTACCTACATAGAGGTAGAGGAAGTGGGATGAAAGGGATAGAGGAGGCATTGATTAAACCTGGTACTTTTGGAAGTATGCTAATATTCTAGATATTCAAAAAACAAAAGTAAATCAAAAAGGATGGGGAAAACTCACAATCTAAAACTAAAAGCAAACAGAACCAAACTATTTCAAATAAATAATATAAACACTCTGCAGGAGAAATAAAGAACTCACTCAAGTTACTTTTAGGCACCA
The DNA here is from genome assembly GCA_963574885.1 of Lepilemur ruficaudatus. Taxonomy (NCBI): domain Eukaryota; kingdom Metazoa; phylum Chordata; class Mammalia; order Primates; family Lepilemuridae; genus Lepilemur; species Lepilemur ruficaudatus. The sequence goes on along the minus strand of CAUYRT010034509.1, from coordinate 28,984 downwards.
GCTAAAAAATAAAAGAATTGCAAACAAATCTTGAATGGTCTTAGTAGGTTTGTTTTTGTGGTGATAAAATGGATGACTTCTCAAACTATTTTATGTACCTTCAAGGGATGAGCAAATGAGTCAATGTGTTAATGTTGCCAGAAACTAGAGTTCTCACTGCGGGAGAAGGGACATGTAAATATGTAATGGAGAAAGGCAAGTAAAAAACTTTGTCAAATTCACAATTTGGATTAAAATTAGAAGTATCAGCATGATACCTATGATTTTTAATACACACACACACATAAGTTCTGACTACTAAAGGGGCCTCACATAGCAAATGAGCACATTTAATACCTATCTTTGTTTCTAAATACCATTCTCTACTAACAGAACAAGAGCTCTCTGTAGAAATGTTGATTTCAGATCTGAGGTAGAAAAAGTTCAAGATCAGCCTTAAATACCTTTTTGTGCCAGAATTAAGAACATATTCAAAACAACGATGGAATTACATCAAAAAGACACAAGATTCAGCTTGGAGGTCCTCCCAAGGTCCTCCCAAATTTGTGTATTTCCCCCGCCAATGTGGGGAAAATTTAAGCATAAAAATAAATATAGTAAGAATTATAACCCATGAATGAAATAGGAGTTTATGAGTCCATTCTGATACTAAATGATGATGACAGATAACTTTTCCAATATATCTTATTTCAATATTAATTTTCTGATTATTAATAACAACAGATTTTTAGATCTTTTCTATTTCTCCTTTGAATTATCTGCTCCTGTCCTCTCCCCTTATTTTGATTGGAGTTTTAATATTTTTGTAAGATAATAAGCTTGCTCTGTCTCCCTCTCACACACACACATACATTATATATATATATATATGTAGTAAATCTTTATCACATTTATTGTAACTATTTTTCCTAATTTGTCATTTTCCTTTTAACAAATGAAAATTTTTATTTTTTGAAAACTCTTTCTGATAGTAGTCAATGCACATTAAGAAAAATAACTATTTATTTTACATTATATTCCTTCAAACATATTCCTGAACTTTTCCTCATAAAAATAAAGTAAGACATCGCCCTCCAAAATCCCTACAAGTCACCACTAATGCCAAAATGGGAAAGGAAAGAGAGACAAACCATGAGGGTTAATGAGAGAGGAGTCAGGTTCCCTCCGTTGTGCCCTAAATCATTCAATTGCAATAGTGAAGGGCACCAGAAGAGGAAAATGTGATCCTCTTCCACAGAGAAATTAATTACTTTCTTAGATTTGAAACGATTCCAATGAAAAATTTCCTGTTGCCCAGAAGTACCTTTCCAATTAATGATCTTTATTTTCTCAGGTAAGCTGATGGTATTCAAATCCCCTCTCAAGCTCTTTATGAAGGAAGAGACATTTAAGATATGAACTGCAGGCTGATAGAAAAGGAGAGTTTACATGGAGGAAATGAACTTGACAGTTGGAGTCCATGCCCCCCACTCTCCTGTATGGAGCCATAAGATGGGAGCACTGCAAGATCTTTGCCCCCTGGCTTGGTGGAAAGGAGGCAAGTGGCTTGTGCTCACTCAAAGCTCCAGTGCATTCTTGAAAAATCACTGCACAGTTAACTTCTAAATTACTGAGAACAATTGTAGAGATCAATAGAAAACACCAAGCTGTAAAGACATTTCGTACAGCATAATTTGAAGAAGTAGAATAAATGAAGCTGTGAGCCACAGAAAATCAGGTCTTAGCACTAATTAGAAAATTTTCCAAGCTTTCTCCCTCAAGAAAATAAGTTCATCGGTTAAAGGGACAATTTGAAACATGGTTAGTTTACAAATTTTCATTTGGACTGAAAAAAATTACAGACAGTTATTTCAACCAACATTCTAAATAAAATTGTGAAACTGATTAATTACTTACTGTTAATAAAATTGTAATAAAAAATTGATTATTCACTAGTAGTTAAAAGCCATTTTCCATCTGTAAGAATGAAGACAGCTTATAAAATAGAAAAAGTAAGACACCCACTAGAGTATCTCGTTTAATCAGAAAAGGGAAAAAGAAGCTTAATATTGTGTCCCCAGAAACATAACTTCCTCCCTTAAGCCCTGATTTTATAGCATTGACTTTCAACAACTTAATAAATGCTTACTTCATGTTTATTAATACTGACTGGCAAAGCAATTTCTTCTCTTACAGCTTGATCCCACCTGACCCAGAGTGGAGATGCCCTGAAGAGCTATTATATGTATATCTATATGTGTGTATGTGTTTGGTTTTTCTCAAGTAAATACTTCAGGGGCCATTTTTGCTCTTTCTGTCAATGGAAAATCCTGCTGAACCTCCATTCAAATCCATCCATCTCATTTGATTTTTGTATATTTCGTCCAACTGTTTGCACTGATTTGATGTTGGAGACTTATATTGCCCTGAGAATGCATCTGCCAAAAACTATTATTTTAAATAAAAAATAAGAAAATAAACTCTCTCTGAGAAGATCAATTGGGCCAAGCTTTCTCCTCATTAAAAGAGATACAACCTTATAAAATGGTGTTAGCTGACGCACCACCTACCTTTCTTCAAAGGGTGACCTCCTGCCCTGACTGATTGGTTTGGCCAGTCACTACCAACAGTTCTATCTTCCTTCTCCCCACGGGCACACTTACAATGTGGTCTAATTTGGACTTCTTTTCTATCATCTCATTCTTGCTATGTGCCCAGGTCACATTCTATACATAATTTGCTTCACATAATCTTACATACTCCTGCTGTATTTGCAAAGCTAAAATTCAAATCCATTGCTCAATTGTCCTTTTTTCTCTATTTCTGAATTCACTGTATCCTCTCATTTGTATAAGACAAATTAGGTGTTATCTATGTTATATTTTGCTAAATTTTTAATACTTGTTGTAAGAAAATATTTAAATATAAAAACAGAGGACACATGAATAAATAGGAATTATAAATATGTTAGGACCAACACAATATGAACAAGAGTATACTGTTGTATTCCAAAGTAATATGAAAAATTTCCTGCTAAGTATTGGGCAGATTGGATACTAATATATCCTTTTTATTAAATAATTAAATATATTTGCTGTAGAAAAATTAGGAAAATACAGATAAACCTAAATAAAATGAAAGCCTCCCTAATCCCACTGCCTAAGATGACATTGTTAACATTTGGTATATGCCCTTGTTATTTTTCACATTCTTATATATTTTTTTTCTTACCATATTAGGACTCGTACTGTATAATCTATTCTGTAATGTGCTTTCTATGTTAATAAATATACATCTAAAACATTACTCTTTATGGCTAGATTTTATGAATTTTGTGAATGGTCTAATTTGGTTATCCAAACCTTCAATGATTTTTAGATGCTATATCTGAATCCATTTTTTGCATGAAATTTTATCTTAATGATTGTTTTATAATAGTTAATGTATACTGACCAGGCTCCATTTAAAGCCTGCTATTACATGAAAACATCAGCAATGGTGTTTAGTGCTTAGAAAAACCATGCATCATCATGTGAAATTCAGCTAAACACATTTTTTATTGAGCTACAGCATTTAGTTCCTCAGGCTCATCTACTATCAATTAGGGTGATGAGCAGACACTCCAAAGCTAGCTTTTCAATTATGTTTTCTACCTTCAACTGAATGTTCCTGTCATTGCATATCGTGTAGTAATTTTGAAAAGGCTTCATCTTAGCAACCAAGTGATAACTCTAAAATCAAGAATCTGAACCAATTAATTCCTAACATTAATTACTTCTTTTAAAACAAAAGGCACTTTAAAGTAAGTGACTGCAAATATACTTTTATCCCACTAACAGTCCTTATCTCTTTTTCCCCCAGCTCACAATTCTGTTGACAACTCATGCTCAGACTCAAATCATCATTCAAATCATAATTAAAGCATAATTCTGAGCTCTCTTTGTACATGCTAATTCCAAAATCACCAGATGTAAAAGCCACACAGAAATTCCTATAGAGTATTATTAGCTTGCAAGGAGCAGAATTAAGATGCATAAAAGTATCTTCTATAGCAAGTAAATATTTTGGTTTTAATTACATTATTACCTTGTTTTATGCCACTAATTACTACAATTTATTGTATAATTGACTCTTAGAGAAAAATATTACCAGAGCAGTTCTGCAGTCTTAAACCGAAGATAGTATATACTAATGATTTTGCCTAGCCACTCAGTTCCCTGTACAAAATATAATGTGAAGTATTTTTTGTAGTGGGTTTGACAAATCTCTTTCCTGTTTTCCCACTAATATATAAAGTTATCGTACACTACAGTTATTTGCTGATTTATTTCTCTATAACTCATGGGGCAATAAAAACAATGTATTCTCAATCCAGGGACAATATATTTCTGTCTTTATTCCCTAGCACCCGGCTCAGAACTTGAAACTCAGTAGGTGCTCAATAAATTTTATTAAATAAGTTAATGAATTAATCATTTAAAGTATTCCTTAAACTTGACACCATTAAAGTATTATTGTTGAATGCTTGCTCGTATCTATTTCAGCCTTTACAAATTAAAAACCTGCAGACTTTAGAGGAAAAGACTGAACATTAGCAATAATAACAGTTTGCCGTAGATTGAAAACAAATGAACTCATTCTGAGACTCGGCAGTCATTCATAAGCCACTTGAGCTGCTTGCCCTCTTGCAGTTTATGACCTCAGTCAAGTCTTTCCAGTGAAATAAGGCCTTGTGTTCACTCCAGGGCCATCTATTGTTCTCTCTGTAATTTGTACCAAATTTTAAAGGTTATAAATATTTGCTGTGAAGCCTAGTTGCTGGGCTGCATTCATTCACACTTAGGTGCCGTTTTTTATTAACTACAAAACTGGGGACTGGCATTTACTTACTTCATAATAACCTAATCATACGTACCTTTGAACTCAAGATGTTCTTCAAATGCCATGATTTATTATGTCCTCCTTGGTCACATAACAGTCAACCTCATCAAATTCAAGTAGGCCAACCTCATTCTCCTAGGAGTAGTAGCTAGCAATAAAAAGTGAAGAGTTATTTCTTACATGAAACTACATATACTTAAAGTCTTTTTCAGATTAAAAAAATTCTGATAAATTGTATTGCAAATGACAATGAAATGAGTGAAAATAAGCAGAGTTAAATCCATAAATTTTCTCAGCCTACTGCTTCTAAGCCTATTTCCATCATATTGCGGTGCTTTTTGTTTAATTTCTCTTGAACTAATGTGCCCTCTAATGGTTAAAGTAAAAATATAATCAGAACCATAAAATAAGTGCCAACATAATAACTGCAAGGAATATTTCTACTTAAAAGATACCTCTTTGATTCAAACCTATGTCTTCAAGACTAAAATGGATGTATTTTAATGAATAACAAGAATAAGCATTTCATTTGTTTGCTGCAAATGAGGTGCAAATAGTTTCAAATGTTAGTTCCTATAAAAAATCATTAGATATTTACAATGATGTCTATAATTACACCTTGCAAGTGCTGATGATGAAATGTAGTTTGGAGCTATGCCTATTCTAATACTATAATTAAGCATTTAATTTAAGAAATATGACTCCAAAAACAGATTATTTCGGTTCTTTCTTCATTTTTATTTCTCTAACTTGAAAAGAATATTTGTCCCCACCACCTCCAAAAAATATAAACATATATACACAAAAAAGTTAAATAGCTATGCTTTTATGTTCACAATTCACTGTCAGTGCTCATGCACTCCTATTTTTGGTTCTGCCATAATGTCAGAAAATAATGAAGATTAAGTAATTACCCAGTTAATGTGAGCAATGGCAATTGTCTATCCAGACAAGGCAGGGATCCAGGGGGAAATTACTTGAATTATTTAGCTTGGTTTATTAAATTAAGAAAAGTTATCATAGTTTTATAACAATTTATTTCTAACAAGAATTTGGTCAAGACAGAAAAACATATATAAGAGAAAATATTTTAAATTCTGTAAAAAAGTGTAGACCTGAAATCAAATACATAAACAGAGGATATCATGCTAAAAGTCTTTCTGTCTTGCTTAACCAATATTGCTAGTACTTTAGATAATCTGCTTCTCATCCAAAAGTGATAGTACATCCATAACATGGAATTTTCAAGTCCTTTCCAATTGCTGGTGCTTAAAAAAAAAAAATGCAACCTTTTCGCTGCCTCAGAAAGTGAAGACATTATTTTTCCTACTGTGTACATGGGGTAACTGTCATTGAGGTGATCAGACCTACCAAACACTGCATAAAGTCAGTGATGGAAGCAAGATTAGAATTTAGAGTTATTATGTGGTTTGCTGATTGTAGCTGATGTTTTGTGTGCATCACAGGAATGAGTTTGTTAGAGAAAAAAATTGCATTTTTTCCTGAATTAAATTTCTGCCTTTGTCTTCCAGCACTAGTTTTACAGATGTACAATCTGTATTATACATATGATATGAATATTTTTAAATGAACACAAAAATATTGAAAGGGCTGAAGGCTGAGGGACAGGAAACCTGAATTCCAGTTCTATTTGTGCTCCCAAGTGACCTTGAGCAAGGCATGAAAGATTCTGATCCTTAGTTATTCACCCTACGAAGGGGAAAGTTGAATTAGATAATCTCTGGGCTCCCTTCTAATTTAAAACTGGAAGTTTTTTTTAATAATACACATGGGAAAAATATATAGGCACTTTGTATATATAATCTAAAATTACAAGATGTCATTTAGCTTTAAGATAATACAGTATTTTTCTTTTAGATTTTGTCCTTGTACTTTATCATTTTGCAGAAAATACATGGTAATATTCAAACAGATTAAGATAGGATAAAATATCTGGTGAAAACACTTTTAAGCTATAATCACTGAGAATTAATGTAAGTAATTCCTACTACCATTTGCCCTTTTTTACATTGCTTTTGATTAAGTTGTTTATCTTTTGTTTTGTTCTCTTTTTACTTTCTGGCATTTGTTCCTTACCTCTATACTTTGGAGACAGGAATTATTTTCTCCATATCAGCTTCCCATGGTAGCACTATTCAATAAAAGGGTCCTCAGTAAGATTGACCAACATAAGATTGAGTTTGCCAATTTAATGAATAGAATACAACTGGGATCCAGGTGAGTGAATTATCAATAAAAGAGTGAATGAGTGTGTTCTCATATTCTTTAATGAAAACTTAAACATAATATGTCAAAGAGTTTAAAAGTGTATGTGGTAAATGTATGTCTACACCAAAATCTATATCATAATAAATGATTGGGACTAGAGATGTCTTAGTAATAAGGATGAAAATAACTACCAAAAAAATCAACACAACTCACATTATATAGAATTAGAACTGGCATACAAGAACAACAACAAAAAAGAACTGGCAGTATATTGCTCCTAGTTCTTGAATCTCATCATTTCCCACTATGAAGAGAGCTGGAAATCAAAATATAATCAGTACAGAGGTTCTTTGTGATTTCTCAGCACAGCATCAGCCTAGTGGAACCTCTGCTGATGTCTCCAGCAGTTTAGTGGTAGCCAGGATTGGAGGCTGCGACAAGGAGCCTTAGGGCATGGACTAGAAAACCTGTCCTTGTCCCTGTACTCACCAGCTCTTTTTCATACTTTTATTCCCTTGAAGCAAGAGGAACTCTCTCCCTTCTACCAACAAAAACTGAAGCCTAGGTTGTGTATACAGTTCTCATGTAGATTGAATGGATGGTCAGGAACCTCTATTCCCTACCTTTACATATCACTTCCATAGGATGCTGCTTCTACCTCTGTCTGCTCACCCAGGCTAACAACACTGTTATTACTTCTGCTTCCTGAACACCATGTGTGAAACCCATGTGTTGGAAAGCACGCTGAGGATCATTCATAACTGTGGCCTAATTCTTTAACTTGTGATCTCTGATGCAGATGTTTTATCTTGGTCTTTAATGGTCTACTTCACAACCTCCCATGCTGGGCTTCCAATTCTTTAAGGCCCTAGAATTGCAAATCTTTGAGATATGCTCAGCCCTTCAAATATTGGCACCACTGGAGACCTTCCTCTGCAAACATCAATATTAGAGGCATGAGAAGCAGAATAAGGTGGCGGTCAAGATATGGACTCTGAAACCAAAATACCTGGAGTTGGATCCTAGATCCTTTACTTGCTAGCTTTGTGACCGCAGACAAGTAACTTAACCTCTCTAAGTGTCAGTTTCCTCATCTATAAAATAGGGACAAGTGTAGCAACTACATAGGGTTACCATGAGGATTAATCATTTCTCTACAAATAAAATGCTCAGAATAATGTCTGGTGCATAAGAAGTGATAAAAAATGTTAGCTATTATTAGAATTGCCAATTTAACTTTTCCCTCAGTCATAATAGCAGACCACTAAAAAATGATTAAATTAATTTTAATGACTCAACCGTCTGGCAATTTTAATTTCCATTTTTTATAATCAAGGTGTTCATAAATCCTAGTTTCCCAGTTTACACCTGTTGTTCTGAGGCAATTATTAATAGCAACCCCTTTTATTCTCAAAAGTATCTAGGTTTGGACAATCAAGTATGGAGTCACCCTAATTATAATATAGAGCACTCAGGTTTCTCCTGTGCAATTAGGAAAATGAATTAGACGGCCTCTGAGATCATGTGAAACATGAGGAGTTTTGTGACAACGTATAGGTTATACATGCAAAGAAATATTTGGGTGTTTTCTAAATAAAGTCTGAAGTCCAATAAAGTGCTGTTAACTTTGGTTAAGATGACATAACTTGATGGCTTTTAAATTTTTTAAATAAAGCATGAACTTACATGTATGTAAAGAGCTGCTTTTATTTCACATGTTTAAAATGCATGAGACTATCTCTGGAACTGCTGCCTCACTTTCCTTCAGTTCTTCCACTCCTCCTCCCTACTTGCTTCCACTCTCCCTCTTTTCTCCCCTAGATTCAAGGTGGAGTAGGGAGTGGGCAGGAAGAAAAAGAACCTCTTCCCTCTCCTCAAACTCAACCTAGCCCTGTTACATCAGGATTCCCAGAAAAGCTGGCCAGTCTCTGATTCAACCCTGGGTGAACAATCACTCCTAAACAAATATCGACTGAACTTCTTAAATATAGCAAAGAAAAAAATACATTCATAAGAGTCCTCTGTCACTGCATGAAATCTGCAGAGTGACAATATCAAATCTGAGAAGTAATAACATCTTCATTTAGTTCATTACTAAACATTTTAAAGTACTTAAAGCCAGAAATAGCTTCCAGAGGATGATACAATTTTTTGAAGATTGAATTAAATACCCCACATGAGAATTGTTTTTATTTCTCACCTTTTTTCCATCATACAGAGAAGCTTTTCCAATCTGAATATTGTACTGTTTACAATCATCTTTAAATTAATTACATTGCTTTATTATAAGTCACTGATTGGTAAAACTTATGAAATTCAATACTACTTGCTTTAAAAGTTGATTGATTATATAAGCATAGTTCACAATTATAAAAAAGAGATTTTTATATACTTCAGTAGACATGCAAAATTTAATCTTAAATATGAATCACACTATAATTGCTTGATTGTTGCAATGAGCTGAAGGGGGAAAAAAAAAACAAAAAACAAGGATCCTGTAGAGAACAAGAAATTGTGAAAGCAATCATACAGGGAAATAATTGTTACATTTATGATTCTTTCAATTATGGATTATGGAGGCGATTGCACGGCATCCTCTTCAGTTTCAAGACAGCATGGTGTTTTATATAATAAGCCTCTGAATAAAGAAACTATTATCAATAGTGTTTGCAACTTAATTGGCTGCCTTTGAAGCCAAGGAGGCCTTTTCGCTTTCCGGCTTTGAGTCCTAGCTATATTTTAAAACATCGGCGTTCTGTCCAGCTGTTTAACCTCCATTTATGTTCATAGATTCTCCAGAGGACAGCGCACATACATTTTCCTAGAGCCGAATAACATTTTCACAAGGGAGGAATAAACCTTACAACATAAGCCCAGAATCTGTTAAGCATTCATAAGTTTATGTATTTATCCAACAACATGCCTACATTGCAACTCTAGCCTATTATAATTACATTTAATGTGAAAAGAACATCACCTCGAAGCACAAGTAGAATTTATTAAGTCCTTAAACAAAGCTGGCCTCTAATGTGTGGCCCATTTACCAGAAATAGTATTAACAAGGATGCATTCCCTGTTTAAAGAAGCTTTGCTTTAAAAAGGCTTTGGTCTCTTGAAGCCTGATGTTCTCAAAGGCATCTGCCCCAACAGAAACGCCAGCCAGTGAGGACAGCAGCTTGAGAAAATGACAGTTTCACTGCCCCGGCTTGGTGTAACCAGAAAGGAGAAGGCTTACTGATGTACTGTAATGAGGGAGGAAAAAAGAACGCGAAAATGTATATCTCTTGATTAAAAGGTAAGATCAAGAATTCTAATGAATCAAATATCTTGGAAGGTAAAAATTGGGGGAGGGAAATATCTCAAGCTAATTTCAACGATCCCTCTTGTTTAGTTTTCCTATAGTGAAGTCTTCTCTATAAAGTGACAACATCCTCTTTAATTCACACACAGAAAAAACTTGTTTATTTGATGTCTGTTATCATCCGATCAGTAATACCAACACAGAAAGTGTAAAAGAGAGTGGATTATTAGAGACAACAATAGTTAAAGAGCAATACACTGATTTCCAGTGAAGTTTCCCACAGTGATTTTATCTCAAGTAACTCAGTGTTTTGATTGGTTTTACTAAGACTATTTCTGTTTTTCCTGGAAGATCAGTGCTTATCTAAAACTATTTGGAACAAAGTAAATGCAGTTCTGGGCAATAAGGTCCCAGTCGTGGTTCCCACTCAATCAGTTCCTGCAGAGGAGTCCTTCTGTCCCTCAGACAGTTCCTTCTGCTGCTGTCCCTATGCCCCGCTGGCCCTGAACAAAGATATGTTATAATTTCAGAGATGTTGAAAAGCTCCCAAAATACCTCCCATGAAATCCAATACTGACAAATTCCCACTTTTGTGCCTTTTTCTGTACTGCAAAGATTGATTCCAGATAGTCCTTATTAAAATACAAATATGTTACTGGAAGACCTAACACTTCGCCATCCTCTATGATAGCAACACCAACTCTGCAATTTCATAAGCTTTTATTAGAAAAGGCATTGAGAAAATAAGGCTCATTTTCATTCATTCAAATGTATATCATAAGCCAACCAAAGCTAAACTAATTGCTGGGAATCTAAAGATAAATTTTTCTTACCTGTCTCTATCAAAGAGTTTTCTGTCTATTGGGGAAGGTGGATATACTATATACAAACAATTTTATTTCATGTAACACATGAGTTTTAAAAAGGAATCATTTGATAACAAGAAACAGAAATTCACTTGGGTTAGTCAAATAAAGAAGATATTAGCATAAAGAGTTAAGAGTATCTCACAAGCAACTGCAGTCTCAAGAGTGACTCAAACAGGAATCGATAAGTCAACAGGAACCAAGATGGTGCCCCACTCCATTTCTCTCTTTTAGGCCCCTCAGGATTTCTCATGTATACTTTTCCCTGTGATCTGCTCCATATTCCTACCTTCTCCTATAGATCAGCGCTCTTGGCTTGCACATATGACCACATCAGCACTTGAGACTGTGAGACCTTATTCATGCAACACCCATAGCCAAATAATTCACTCTCTCTGTGTCTCCATATCAATTCCTTGGAAAGAGAATCTGCCTTAATCCACCCCTAGTCCAAAGATACATTCTCTTAAAAGAAAGTATGATGATGAGGAAATAATTTTCCCCTCCAGTACAGTAAGATGACTTCAAGGTAAGCCTTGGTAGGCAGTCCAAGCAGACAAAATGTCATGTTCAAAGGTATAGATGGAGCAAAGCAGCCCACAAATAGCCTATAAAAACCCATGAAAAAGATTCATGGCCAGGGGACAATTGATAAAGCTGGGAAGACAGCCAGGGACAAGAAAATAAACAACGTTTTATGCTCTGCTTAGAAGTATGATTTTTGCCCTGTAACTGATGGAGGCAGTGTGTCAAGCAGAAGTGAGACAAAAGCAGATCTGTGTTCTGGAAAGAAAACTCCTAACAGCAGGATGAAGGATGCCCCACAAGGAGACCAGACTGAATACACTGTTCAAGAAGCTATTCTAGCAATTCAGACAAAAGATGGTACAAACTCAAAATAAGACCATGGCAAAGAAGATATAGAAGAAGGAAAGGATTCAAGATTATTAAGAAACTGGAATCTAAAATGGAATGGGGTCAGTTAGGAAAACCAAAGAATCATAAGCTTTGATATGGGGAAGAAAAGAAAAGTTTAAACTCGTGCAGGTATAACGAGTGCACTAGATATGGGAGAAAGAAGACGCTGGAAGAAATGACGTGTATAGAAGACACATTTACCTTCTTTCTAGTCTTGTCATGGGCTATTCTACCATCTCTGACTATTTCAACCCAAATAAATTATGGCAGACCCCAACTCTTCAGGGTGTAAGCACAAAGGGCAGCAAAAGAATTGGTAATTAAACCTTAATCAAAGGCATATTCCAGTCATCCTGTCATATTATTACAGTGTCTGTCCATTCAGCCTATCACACAAAAGGACAAGAATTCCTTCCTAGTGAAGCCTTAACTTGTGAATGCTGGGCCTTATTTCATTATGTATTTAATTAAAAATTTTTATGGTGTTGTTTTCCTTTCAATTCCAAGAATAAAAAGTAAAAAATAAGGAAAGCGAACTTCTCAGACGATCCTATGACTTTGAAGCCACATATCTGAATATATGATCTCTTGCTTTTGCATTTAGAAACCCTGGGGAGTGACATTATCTGACTGATTATGAATGCGTTTATTTTCATAAGAATATGCAATCTTAACCAGCTCAGCACAGGACACTGAAGTGACTAAGTATCAAATTAAAGATTATTCTTTTTTGTGTGGAATTCACTCCAGCAAGAAATTGAACAAAGGGATTTGAAATCCAAAAACAGTGGGACCACCTCATGAGACATTATTAATTATTAGTGGGCCCCAGTCTTCCAGTTTCTTATCTCCCTATACACCCAATGTTCCCATTGCTTTAAATTATCATTATTTGCTAAATGCCTTCACTATGCTTGGTACCCTGGCAAGCACAGAAAAAAAGGTGCCATACCTGCCCAGGGGCTTTCTACCTAAATTACACAGATATAATTTAAGTTTGAAAATGGGTTGTAGTTGTCAGTTACAGCCTTTTTATTGGGCTTAGAAGCAATAGAACAGAACTAAAAGTATATAGGTTCACATACCTCCTTTTTCACCCTTAAATCTTCTTTCTAGTCCACAGCCTGGCTCACTAGCCCAGACAACCGTGTCACAGAAATATGCCACAGGTCAGTAGTGAAAGGTCATTATTGATAGCTCAGAAAAAATTATTAGCACTTAGAAATAATTCTGAGTGTGTGTCCCACTTCTCACCCACTCCCTGCTCTCCCGTGGGGAAGCCTGTGTCCAGAAGCAATAGTAAGCAAGGAGAGGTGAGTGGACAGTGAAGTCCCAGAATTGTCTTCCTCTTCCCTGACCCTACCTCAGTCAGCTCAAGAATCAATGTCACTGGCAGCATCCACATCCCTCTCCAAATCCTCACCATCCTCAGAGACCTTGCTCATCCCAAACCTCTCCTCTGACTCCTGTGACAACTGTCTAGAGAAATGCATCTGAAACTTCTGTTCTTCTGATTTCCATCCTTTGCATCCCCTCAGAAACACACTTCATCTATATATACTGCATTGTGCTTTCATAAATGTCTAAGCATATAAAAGAAAGGCAAAATGGGTGTACCCTTTCACCTATATTTCTTCCCTCCATTCCTATTATTGCTAATAAAAGCAGCAATCCTTTTTAAAAATCAAAAATATTATATTTGCCTCAAGGTCAGATGGATGATAAGACAAAAGCAGTGAACCAGGGCTCTATTGCACAAGATGGAGAAAACTCCAGACAAAAACCACAGGAGACAGATGTGGAAAAGGAGAGCAGCCGACCATCCCTTGAGCCGGTGAAGAAAAGAACTGTAGGAGGATTGGTGCAAGGGATGGGGTATAAGGAAATGGCCCAGGGCTCCAGAGGATGACTCTGGGTGTACTCTACTAGAAAGTTCTTCCCACGTCATAACCTCACTGCCATTGCAGCCATCCCCAAACCAACCACACCCCAGATCCCACCCTGGCCTCTCTCTGTGGTTTGTCTGCCAGTGGTGTCTCCACCACCAGTGGTTTGTCTTAGAGCATGCCTTGCTTCTGCTGCCCAGCAAGAAGAAGAGGAGAGTCCTTCCCATTTACAGAAAGGGGAACCATGTAGTCACCCAGGAGTTCAATGACTGAAAGTCATTTCCCGGCTCATCATTACACATAGTGGCATGGGTTCTACTACTTTCAGGGCTAAACCGAGAATTTCCACATACACGTATTTCTATGGGAGGATGTTTCAATTATCTAAATTTGAACACATATGTTCCCTGAAGGCAACGCTCTTGTCTGACCATGAATACCGTGCATATGAATACATTTCCAAAGGATGAGTACTTACGTATCGGCTGCATTATTGCCTACGAGCTTTACCCTCTACCTTAATTCGCACAGAGCCAGCTCCTCAGTCGTTTCAACCCAGCAATATGCCACCAACTACCCCACTTCTGCAACTAACCATGTCCAGCTATGCCACTCTTCTGGCCATCTCTTTTGTTTTCTATCTGTGTTCATTTCAGCCTGCATTCCCTCCCCCATGCATGCTTTACACACACATTCACTATTGATTTAAAGATTATTTACTGAATGCCTACTATGTATGAGACACTGTGCTGAGTACAAGGAATTGTTAAGTTTGGAGTCCCTGGAGTTTTAACATTCCATTCATGTCTGCTCTAACCCCACAATTTCTAAAATGTCAACGAGGTCTTAGTCCACTGATAAAATATGAACCTAAGTTCTTATTCCTTATACTCCTGGCATTTTCTGGAGAGTATTGAATGCACGCATAGTTATTTTCTTACTAATCCTTTATAGTCTTATTGTTTGGGCCACCAAAACCCTAGCCCATGTTCTCTGAATGAGTCTCCGTTGTTCAATCATTAAAATAAATGAAATAGCTTTTAATAGATAGCTCGATGAAACTGTGTTTTGCACAGACTGTGTAAAAGTAACTTCAAAAGTAGTTATGTCCCTATGGGGTTCAGGACATGCTAACCTCAAATATGAAAACTTGGCATATTTTAAGCTGAAGGACTATTTTAAGCTAAAAGAAATTGAGAAAAATGGCAGAAGTAGGAAGGGCTCCCTAAACTCCCCCGACTCTTTTCCCTGAACAGATCATAAACCTAGGAAGGATTTTCTGACCTTCTCTCGAAGCAGGTCATAAAACCCTCATGTGAGAGATGTCCTCCCTGTACCCAGAGGACAGGAACACCCTTATCTCTGTAGACAAAGGGACACAGAGAGGAATATGAATCAACAGGCCTTACTGAATTTCCCCCAGTTAGTCACATTTAGAACTTACTCCATTCGTCCTATCATATTTGTCCACGACCATCCACTCTTCATCAAAACTACTATTTAAAAAATTCAGATTGAACTGTCTCTTCAGGTCTTCATTTCATTACAAAGGCTCTCATATCATGTAAAACTTGTATTAAATAAATATGTATGTTTGTCTCTTGTTAATCTGTCTTTTGTTATAGGGGCCTCAGCCATGAACCTAGGATGGGTAGAAGAGAAGATATTTTTCCCTGAAAACATATATATCTACTATGTATCAATTTAAAAAAGGTATTTTTTGTTCTTACAGCCCAGAGATGACTCTCAAGACATAAAGGGAGCAAAAGGAGGCAAAAACTTCAATAAAGGTAAAACAAAATTGGAATTAAAATAGTGAAAATCCTAAGTGTAAGAGGTACTGCTATACCATGTTTACTTGAAAATATAGATTTTCAGGGGAAAAGAATGGGGAAAGACGAGTTTTCACTTCACAAAAAGATTTACAATATCACTTTGTAACATATGAATAAAGCATGGTTTGATTAGTAAAAATAGAATATACATACCTCTTTTCTGGTATGCATGAATATACCAAATCTGTAGTATGTGTACAATAATCACTCACTATAACCTTATTAAATAATGGGTGATCATTTCTCAATTTTTAGTTCCCATTCTGTCTTCTAAACCTTGCCAAATATCTATGAAAATAGGAATAATCAGGTGGGAAGCATATTTTAAGAACAGGTCAAATGATTTAAGATTGGATCAGTCCTCTGCTTTCTCTTCACTGCCCAAAGGCTAATATATGATTGTCAGATCTAGAATCCACAAATGGCATAAGCAAAAAGCTAGATAATCCATATCAGTGGGGGAGGGGAGCAGAGTCCAGGGGTGCAGGGGTGAAAGAGAAAAGAGAGGGAAACATAGAGATTGCATTTAAAAAAAAAATTTATTATTATAGTTTCTTAATGTTAGTTAGAGGGATGTTTTAATCTTATAATAATATATTTTTTCCTAGTTTCTGTACTGCCTAAATTCTTTCTATCCAAATTACTACATGGATTTACAGGAAACTCTCTTGTTTCTTCTGTACATTCTATATCTCTTTTCATCTTATATTTTTCCAGGCTTTTTCATCCCTGTCTCTCTCCCCACCTTTTTTCTTTCATTGGTCTGTGTAATCTGTTTTCCTCTCAACGATTTTATTTTTTTCTAAGTTTTTTTAAATCTTAAATCTGGTGTGCACACAATTAAGTATGTAGACAACAATGGTAGCTAAAACAGGATGCTAAAAATAAGTATAAGAGCAATAGCAACTTCATTTTATTTTTAAATTCTTTTTAATCAGCTTCCTTGACACCCACTCCTGGAGGATTTTCTACCTTACTTTCTTTTTACTGTTATAAGCATCTTTACTCAATTAAAGGTACAAGTGTGAACCAACATTTCCAACGATAGCGCAAACCCTAAGCCAGAGAATTTAGGGTCTGTAAAAACTTGTGGGTGCCTTGACTTTTTGATGAGAACAGATTTGGGTCTGGATGAAGTCACCGATGTGCCTCTGAAGAAACAAATGTCAGCGCGACCTATTAAAGTCAACCCTGAGCTAGGTAGCAACAATGAGCTGGGGATTAGCATTGACAGCTCCTTTAATGTGATTCTTTTGGACAGGGATTAATTTAATGTGTTGCTGTCAAATGAAACAAAAAACGAGATGGATTTACTAATGACTCTATTCTATACCACACACTTTTCCACTCCTGATCTATGTCAGAATGAATCTGACAGCAAGAGAAAATAATTTTTAAAATGAAAAGGAAGAAGACATTGCCTTCTTGACAAACTTTCAAGAAGGGCTTTTTTACTGGGCTCCCAAGAGGGAGGATGAGTGTGGGGTGCGGGGCCACGTGGGGTCAGGCATTGGGAGCCGTGGCTCTGACAAGCACGCAGAGCACCGGGCCGGGACCTGGGGTCCAGTCCCAGCTTTGGCCTAACTTGCAAGACAACCTTAACTTCTCCAGGCCCCAGTTACCTCCGATGTGAATGTTAAAGGTTGTATTACGAGGCTTCTAAATTTCCTCTTAACTTTAAATTGCTAATCTCTAGAACAGGGAGCCCCCAAACCCACCAGGAGCACTAGCCTCGTTCCAAAGATGGCTCTGCCTCTGTGACAGAGAGGGGGCGAGTCAAATAGCGAAGGCTGATCTTTAGCAAAACGGTTTGCCAAGGCAAATGCTAAAGCCTGCTTAAAATAATTTGGATTCTTCTTTGTTCTCCCTAACAAAGAAACTTTAATTCGCAGTTCTCTACGGAGAAAGACAATGCAGACAAGCCATTTTCAGGTGAAAGGTGTCTCGTCAATTAATAATCATTGAATAATCACTGAGGATTGGCAGGAGCTGTTCATCGAATAGGGCGCTCAGAACATGAGGCTGCATCGATTTGCAGTATAGACTGGGCATTATTCTTTCTTCCTTGCGGTCATTTTGTTTTTACTGCCTATGACGGACACACGTCCCTAGTCTTACGTATTTGTGTATATTCATGTAAGTTACTGTGAGGTTTGCAAATAGCCCGGGTTTCCGTGTCGTGTAAGTCTAGTCTCAGCTACACGGATGCTCCCTGGCAGCGCCGAGCCCAGGCGCTGGGACACGTTGTCGCAGCCCGGTGCGTGAGCGCTGGGACCCGTGGTTAACTCCGCACCGACTCAGTGCAGCCCCCGCCCTCAGGCCGCGGGGCACGTTGGTGGGTCCGGGCGGAGATGGGAGGTGTGGGCCCCGGGAGGGGGGCGCCCCGCGATGGCGTGGCGGGGGGACCCGAGTGTGGCACGGGGAGAGCCTGGGCGAGACTGGGAGCGAAGGGACGGGGCGCTTCTCCTGGCACCGGAGCCTGGAAGACTCTCGGCCCTCGCTGCCCTGCCCACACTCCGGCTGAGGAGGGGACGTCCAGAGAGTCTTCCCGGCCGCGCCCCTGAAAAGCGCCCTTGCCTGGGGAGGAAGCGGCCCCCGCCCGGCCGCCGCCTCCGCGCGCTCCTGGCGCCGCGGCTCCTTCCCGGCCCCGGCTGCGCTCTGCCCGCCCCGCGCGTCCTCTCCCCCGCGCCGGCCCGCCGGCCAGAGACGGATCCGGGTCGAGCAGCGCTGAAAATCTTGGCTCTGGTACTTAGCTCGGTGACCTTGAGCAGTTACCTAACCTCTCAAGGTCGGAGTTTTCCCATCCGTTAAGCTGGACTTAAGACACCCGTGTCTGCGGGCTCCCCGGGAGGATGACATGAAAGAACGGATACGCAGCCTCGAGCTCCTGGCGTCCTGCCCCGTCTTCGCTACACTCCACTTCTTCCTCTTTCTGTTTTCTGCTTTCTCTCCTCGCTGGTTTTTGCTGTCGTTTTTGATCCTGTGTTTTCCCTTGGTTTTGTCTTCTCAATCTCTCGCAGAATCCTTTTTCTTCTTTCATTTCTCCTTTTCTTCCCATGTTCGTTATTGTGACCAAATTCATCAAAGATTTGTTTCCGCTCCCTAGACCCTGGCCTCCCCCAGACAACCCCCCAGATCTCCAGTAGCCCCCTCCCCAGCCACCCCAATAAACAGGCAGTCAAGGAAGAACTCTGCTTACTATGTAAAGGCAGTCTTAAGACACAGGCCCCCTCGCCCCACTTCCAACTATTAAAATCCTGCTATGCAAGACCCCTGAGACCGCCACTGCCCCAGGGCAGGAGCCGCCGTGGCTTCTTTGTCACCGTGTCCCGATGCCAGACCCAGAAATCTATGCAGGGGCTTGACAAGCGTCGGCCCGCGACTGGCGAGCCGAGTGGGGAAGCTGAGACTAGAACCCAGTCTTGCAATTATTTGTCTTGGTTCTTCGTACAGAAAAAAACAAATTTATATATGATATGAACATATTTTTTTAAATCTTCAAAGAAGGTGAAGGAAGCAGTGTAAAACGAAATTAATAGAACTATGTCTACTCAAATGCTTTTTTAAAAAACTATTTTCGGTAATTTTTACCTGTAGAACTGACGTTTGGATCAAATTCTTTATCGTGAAAGTTTGTTAGAAAAGAGAGAAAATTAAAACACCACAAAATTGAATTACCAAAAGAAAACGAGCTGTAGTTATACTCATTACTGAAACATTTTAAAGATGCTTAATATTATTATTTCTCTATAACAAACTCCTACTATATCCACTGTCATAGTATATATAGTACAAAAACTATAAATAAAATGTTATAAACTATAACCAAAGTTTGTACAAGAACTTTTTAAAAGAGGCAAAAAGCTAAGGGAAAAAAAACCTCTTGTAAAGAAGGCTAAATAGAGAATTTTTAGTTGCTTGCAAGTTACTTCAAACCTAAAAGTAGAAGGTTTCCTTTGAAATTATTTCTCATTTTTATTAAAATCTAATTGAAGATCACCTGTAAAGGTGGGGGAAGGAAGACAAGTGGAGAAATATCAGTTCTAGACACAGATTTTTGAAAGAGTAAAAGAACCACAGTACCACCTTGTGGAGAAGAGAGATTTTTTTTTTTCTCTTTCAATATTACGGTGGTTTTACTTCCCTCTATGGTCACACACACACACATACACACACAAGTTAAAAATAAAAATAAAGCCATTTAAGGCCCCATACAAAAATTTAGGTCTATGTGAATAAATTGTGATGCGTGCTTTCCCTAATTCTTTGAACACACTAGAACATTTATGTCAAAACATTTAAGATTATACAAGCAAGTTTAACATAACAATATATGGTATTAAGAAATTACACTTCTAATACTGAAAAAAGAGCCATAAATCAAACATTAGGCATGAAACAGCAAATATAAAATTGTGTACAGATCCTAAAAGAAGGCTAATTCATTTAAAAATTGGCTTAGATTTCACTATTAAATACTATTTATGCTTTTTTAAAATGTATTTCTTTGTTCAATTGCTCAGACCTGGAAAAGGCATATTCTTACAGAAATACAAAACAATATTTTATTTTTTTAAGTTGTTTGGTTCATTATATCTAAGAATGGGAGAGCAGCTAGACATTTGCAGAACCTGTAATCATTACCTTAACAAAACCTTCTAGTCACTTTCAGGATATAAAGAGGGCACAGATCATAAAGCTTGCATGTGAAGAAGTACAATTATAAGACACCAAAGCCAAGAAATGCAAAATAAAATCTGTTCCTCTTCTATTGTACATCTGGAAATATCTTACATGACATGAATGTTTCCTGCTTTAAACGTGTTTTCTGTAAGGCAAGAGGGAATTCAGGGGTTACCTGTAGGCATTCTTTATTCTTTGTGCTTTAGAATCACAGGGCTGGTATATCCCTCTGACCTTCAGGAAGGACTAAATCAAAAGCATCCCAGGAAGAGACCAGTGTATTTCAAACTGTGTTCAGCAGAGCCCTAGGGGCTGTCAAAAGATTATGAGGGGAGGGGAACACAGAGAGAGGCCCCTCACTCCCAGCTTCCACTAAGCAACTCTGCTTTCATCGCTTTTCACATACAGGAATTCTGTCTACGATTGAATGTAAACAACAGGCTCTACCGCTATAAAAATGTTAGAAAATCATTAATCTAACCTAATTGATTTTGTATAAGTCTAGTAAAGAATTGCTACAAGAAATGTCCTGATGCTTCCTGCGGGTTTATTAACAAATACACTTTAAAAGCAGTCTGCCATGCTTCCACATCTTCTTTATTTCTTTTAAAAAAAAATCATTCACTACAAAATGTATATAAGGTGTTTAAAATTCTTTCATTAAAACCAAAGTACATTAAATGAAAAATCTCCCTATCACAACCCCAACCCATTCACTCCCCAGGAGTAAAGCAGTTAACGTTTTGGTTTGTATCCTCCGAGACACTTTTTCTCAGTGTGCACATACCCACGTTGTTTGTTTGTTTGTTTGTTTCAAGAAAACAGGATCCTACACCTGTGTTTTCCTCCTCAATAACATAACATCTTTCTACTAAACCATCTCATTCCTTGTTATAACTCCATAGTATTCAAGGTATGGATACATATAATTTATTTAATCTTACCTCTAGCATTGAATGTTTGGAGTTTTGCTCTTATATCTTATATTTGCACTTGCTCTTCCTTCTATCTGAAATATATTTCCTATACTTTTTACCTGGCTAACATCTACAAGTTTCAGTTTTCTATGTTACTTCCTCAGAGTAACCACACCATCAACTTACAAGAAGCAAAAATTTCAAAATGTTAAAACATAATTTCTCAATACAATATACTTTTCTGGAAGGAGCCAATTTTTTCTCTATTTGAGCATTTTAAATACAACAGAATAGGCTGTTTGTTTGTTTTTAGAGACAGAATCTCACTATGTTGCCCAGGTTGGTCTTGAACTCCTGGCCTCAAGTGAGCTTCCCACCTCAGCCACCCAAAGTACTGGGAGTACAGGTGTGAGCCACTATATACTCAGCTGGATTAGGGTTTTTTTAAACACAGTTGCATATTAATTCCTTCACAAGAAAACAAATAAATCTATACCCTTTTTAGATTTTTCCAATACCTCAAGAATGGGATTTATGCTTTTTTAGAGAGCTATTTGTCTGCATATATCAATATTTAAAATGTTCATGTCTTTCAAACCAACCTCAAGGTAGCTTTTCTATAGGAATATTCACTCAAGTTCATTAATTCATTTCAACGCATTTGTTGTACCCATCTAAGTGCTAGTCATTTTGCTAATTTCTCACAGAAAAGTAATTAAAAGAAAAAAATCTCAGGAAGATTATAGTGCAATGGGAGAAATCTACACTGGATAAATAATCACATAGTATATATGTCATTATAAATTGTAATAAATAGTAATAGGAAAATTACATTATAATAAATGACTTTAACAATGGGTTTTCTTCCCAAAGAGCTACAAAATGTTATACTGTAATATCTCTCATTATACTTCACCTTTTAAACCCAATCTTTGATGATATAGTTCTAAAGCATTCCACGTATGTTCTTTCTTTTTTTAATACACCTCAACACACGGACAAGCTGTTTGACTCTAATGAACCTTTAATTGAGATTGACAAATCACTGCTTTCAGCTCACTTTGGTCTTTGTCCCAAATTCATTATTAAGATACATAATCCTTTGTATCTTACCAGCTCTTTCATTTTCCTATCGTGAATTCGTTTTTCAAATAAGGATAAAATGTAATAAGATATTCAAATATATAAATAAATACTGTTACTTGGATAAAGCCAAGAACATGAGTGAAGCTAAATTTTTGACTGGCAGTCAACACCTACCCAGCACAATTTCAAAATCATTGCCAATAAGATGGTTTAGAAGAGTCCAAAGAATTCAGTGGACAGGAGGTAGTTTGGGTGTGTTAATGTTTAATATAGTAAAGTCTGCACTTTAATACATCAAAAGGCATGTATAAAAACTAAAGGCTAACATGAAGTAGAAAATGTTTTCTATTATATTGGGCAAATAAGGTCTAGACAAAAGATATAGCCCTTCTCAATGGTTTAGTTTTCAAGGATGTCAGTTGCGATAGTAGGTAACAAATACCAGGACTATGTCGAGCTATGAACTCACAGAAAATTTAGACATGCCCAAGCATATCTAGAGAACAAGTGAGATTTGGCCGCCGAAGATCTATCTGTAAAAGATGCTTCTAGAAAATAACTCATCTTTAGATTAACAGAGACTTTCCAAGTACCAGTTTGACCCAACAAAGGGTAATGAGCTAGTCTCAATACAGAGGAATGATTTTGGCTGTTAGCAAGCTCATATGAGACATATACTTCCTGAAATTGCTGGTAAGAATTTAAGAGGCCAGAATGATCTCAGAGTGGGTGGGAGGAGGGGAAGGTGATAACCAAAGAAATACTGTTTTGTTTCTGTTAATGGAATGCTGTGACACTATGACCCTATTTTCAATCTATCTGGTGCACCCTGAGGAAATATGAGTTAGGTAACATAACACTGGGCTCTAAATGGAGAAAGTCATTATGAAGCCGACACTGGCTTTGTTGTTTCAAGTTCTTTCTTTCAAGCTTTGGCTGAGTTTGAATTTTGGAAACACAGTTCTTTCTATATGAATCATGTGAAAAACAGATAACTGCTGAAGAAAGATTATTTGAGGGTTCATTAATGACACTAACTGGTATAAATCAGTGTCTGGAAAATATGGTAGGAGAAAAAAACAAAACAAAAACAGAACAACCCTGGCCTCTAGCGGTTGGGGCAGGGATTGATGGGGAAAGGGCAAAAGAGAACTTTCTAGGATGATGAATAATGTTTTATATTGTTATAGAGTTTGGTTTATACAGGTATATTCATTTGTTGAGTCTCAGTGAATGTACTCTAAAAATTTGTGCATTTATTGTGTGTAAAATTTACCCAGAAGAAAAAATATAAAAATATTAAATTCTTGTTAATGATGAGTGCTCAAGTATTTAAGAGGAAATGTGCCAACAACTATATTTACTTTCATCAGTAAATACATCAAAAATTAAGATGCAGTAATGGGTGGATAAATGGCTAAATAGATGGATAGGAATGTGTTAAAACAAGCAGAGTGAAATGCTAATGATAGAATCTAGGTGGTAGGTGTTTGGGTGTTGACAGTAAAATTATTTCAAGTTGCTATATGTTTCAAAACTTTCATAAGAAAATATTGGAGGAAAAATTAATTCCTTGAAGCTAAGAAGGTTTGAAGTCTAAAAGGGACTAGAGTAGGCTAAGACAGAATCTATTTACATCCTATCGAAAGCCAACAAGGAACTAGAATATGGGAATAAGCCAGCCTTGAATGTCAGCTCCTCTCATTTCCCCTGCCTTTGGCTCCCCCAGCACTCCGTTAATTATACTGATTATCCCTCCTAAGGTCCGTCTTTCACTGCTTAGCCAGCCATTCTGTGTGTTAGGCAGTCAGTAGGTAAGCAGATACAGCTGTTCACTATATAACCACCCCTGACTCACACACATTTCACATTCAAAACAAACAAGCTTAGTAGCAGACACTTGCCCATATTCTCAGTCTCATCACTGGCTTCCATGTTGCTGAGGCTCCTCTGCCCACAGTCAGGCTTGGGGTTCAGTGCCCCAGGGATGACGAATGGGATTCTAGGAATGTCCTGCCCCTTTCAATTCCAGCTCTGGGAAGCTCTAGTTGTAAGGGCAGAGTTTCTGTTTTGGGTCCTGTTATCTCATCAGGTGTCTGTGGTCACTCTCCCATTTTGGTGCCTGAGGGCCAGCCTATCACATAAATAGATGATGACTCCTGTACCAGAATGACTTCTAGGACAGGCAGCTAAAGAAGAGGGCTAGAAAAGGTCCTGGAATTGGAAGACATGAGACTCAAAAAAGGATTGAGAGAACTGAGACCACTTCTAAAAAGTTATTCAACAAATGTGTTTAAGTCTCTACAATGTACTAGGCACTATGCCAGGCACTGAGTAATTTGGTGATAAACAAAACAGATATAGTCTCCGACTTGACAGAGCTTACAGGAGTGGGAGAGGTAGTAAATAAACACTAAAAATAAAGCACATACACATGAATATATATATACATGTATATACAATAATTTATCATAAATACTATGGAAAAACAGGGTTCTTGGAGATATTATTAAGGAGACCCACTTTAGACAGGGTGGGTAAGGAAAGTCTCTCTGAAGAAGTGCCATTTAAGCTGGGACCATGTGAAGTGAGGTGCAATGGAGGGAGGGGAAGATAGTCAAGACAGAGGAGAGAAAATATGAAAGTTTCTGAGACAGATTAATGTTAGAGGAAAGGAAAGCAAGCTGGTATGATTGGTGTAAGCTGGTGTAAGCCAGGGGGCGTAAATCCTTGGATAAGGTTTTGGACAAGTGAGCATGGGCCAGATCTTATTGTGCAGGCTCAACAATGCATTAAGGCCTTTGGATTTTATTTAAGTACAATGGGAAACCATTTAAGGGTTTTAGGAAGAGGAACGAAGTCTTCCTGAGTGCCGCCTCCCCCAGAAATGGCTCCAGTTCTGGGTATCGGGCCTTCTGGAATAATACAAGAATGTCAGCTCTAAGAAGTCAGGGATTTTTATTTGTGTCACTCATTACTCTTTCCCCATATCTAAAATAGCAACAGCTTGGTAAACGTTCATTGAATAAATAGTAGGTATATCTCTAAGTACAGTAGGTCTTTTTTACAATTATAGATTTAGGTCACACTCTAAGTTTAATGACTCTGCCCTCCTTTAGGCATCTTAACTATGAATTCAACACTATAGGGCACTTCTTATTGCTCCACAGCAAAGAACAGCTTTGCTCTCCCACACATAGGACAAAAGCCACCAGCTCATAAAATAGAAGTCTATTTATTTGCTGTTTTGAACACAAAAGTCCTGTGAAGGGAGGGAGAACAATGGGTTCAAAAGTCTATGTAGTATTAATAAGTATTAGGAAATCTACAGTTACGAGTA
Source organism: Lepilemur ruficaudatus (assembly GCA_963574885.1). Taxonomy (NCBI): domain Eukaryota; kingdom Metazoa; phylum Chordata; class Mammalia; order Primates; family Lepilemuridae; genus Lepilemur; species Lepilemur ruficaudatus. The sequence goes on along the minus strand of CAUYRT010034509.1, from coordinate 3,063 downwards.
AGAAAAAATAATGCAAACTGTGGAGGGGTGGTGGGAGATTGTTGATGGGGCAGCTGAATATTAATGGTTCAAGTAAGAGGACAGGGATGGATCTCAGCACCACTGGCCCCAGAAGGTTAGGCTTTGTCAATAGGATTCTGTTTGTCTCCATTTATGCTCCAATTCCTTTTACAGGCTTCATTCTAAAGCAAGCTCTTCTCAAATGGTCCCAAAAATATTCTAGCTACTAGAAGCTCCAGACATATAGACTACCTAGCAACCCTAGCAGGAAGAGAAAGCCTCTTTCCTGTAGTTCTAGCCAAATTCTACTGGCTCTGATTGGCCTGTCTTGGCTTACATATCCACCTTGAACCAACCACCATAGGGATGTCATCAAAGGGATGTATTAATACCACTATCCTTAGCCACTCTTAAATAATGTTTCATCCATGGAAAGGGGGAGCAGTCAACCTTACCTGAACCCAAGTATTGAGAGGGGTCACTCTCCAAGGGAAAACCAAGATGTTAATGCCAGAAGAAAACTCAACTACAGAGTATAAAACATGTCTATATGCAAAGAATATTAAAGGCAAAGAATGCCTAAGTTTACCACCTTTTTAAAAAAGAAATACTCTTATGAATATAAAACTTTAAATAATAGACTCTATCATATATAAACTTTCTGCTATGTTTCCTCAAGGTTTGGCTAGTTGCAAATTTCAGGTGAGCATTCCAATCAATGAATGCACAGGAATACCATGACCATGAGAAAACCATAGTTTTTAATTTGTAAATGCTTACACTGACATATGACAGGAAGAAGTAAGCATTTGTAAGAATTTTATGCATTTCTAAGAAATTATTAATATTTTTTAAATTAAACTGAAAAATTGCTATAATGTATAAAAGTAAATATGGCACTTATTTCAAACTTATATACTATTCATAGTATTAAGAATTATTTGTGCTACAGACCACTTAATCAAAAATGTATTCAGTTTTGAGCATTTTATACCTAATCAAAAGCTTTTAAAATTTTGTGTAAATATGACTGAACCAAATATAAAAACTTTGAGAAATGCTAATCTCAATAATTTGGAATAATAAAGTAGACCTTGAAACAAATAAAATTTTACAATAATAAAAAGCCATTCTTGGAAGAAAAGATTACTAAAAATGAAAAGTAAAAACAGAACTAGTTAAGTAGATGTACCAGATATTCAAAATCAGCAATCAACATAGAAGAGCATAGCAGAGGAAATGTATTATCACTCTGACTATTGCAGTGCAAGTACTAGGGAAAAGAATTAGGCACATTCAGTAAAACCAATGACCTCTTATTAACAACTATTAAGATTTGCAAGAATAGAATACCATATATTTGCAAGAACAGCATATAATATATCTAGAAACAATAAAATAAGCTCAACTCTAAACTTCTATGAAGGCAGAGAGTTAAGACTCAGCAATCTTTAGTCTTAGTCATTGCTGTATCTCTAAAGCCTAGTATAGTACCTGGCACATGGTAGACATTCAATAAGTTTTGTTCAATTAAAAAACAACATATGTAGTTACTCTACCCAGTTATTTCCATTATTTAAAGTTAACAATTTGTTGGGTCATTTGGCTACCTCAAATGGAACCAGTTAATACAAGATTTATGTGAACGTGGATTTTGTGAATGTGAATTTATATACACCAGAAATTATGTGACCATAATCTGCAATCAAATATACCCACTAAGATTTTTCCAGTCATAGGTTGAGGCATGTAAGTTTTCAGAGCTGAAAAAAAAAATAATTCTACCTGCTTTTAGTATTTGGTGGACTTACACTGCTACAGCCAAGATTCTACCTGGATTGTTTGGACAATATCAAATTCTTAGTTGTGTTTCTCCTAGAAGCAAACCCTGAGACAAAAATTGAGTGCACATAGTAATTTGGAACAATGATCCTTACATAAAAATGGGAAGATGACACAGAAAAGGAAAGGCAGGCAATACAGTGTGTATTACTAAGCCAACCATCCCAGTAGATACTACAGGGAAGCTCTAGAATTAGTCCAGCAAAGAAAGTGAAGAGCCTGGGTGTTTATACTTCTACACCACAGGCCACTGGGTTAAAGGCCATCACCTGGGGGACATTAACTTCCATGCACTTCCAGCCTGCCCACATATGTGAGCAAAGTGGGTTTTGGTAACCCAAAGTAAGCACCCCAGCAAAGATGTAGTCGCTGGCTGTGAGGAGTTAGCTCACATGTGTGGAAATATTAAGAGAGTATAAGAGGATATGGGTGGGGCACTCAGAATGTCTGCTACACCTGGCAAGTATTGGCCATTTTCATGTAAACAAAAGAGACCTTAGAGTAAAAAAAGGGGGGCGGGGAGGACATGAAAAAAAATATAGCTGTAACTACTTTTTAGCTCCAGGCCAAACAGATTTTATGGGTACCATAGTACAGTGGCTACTACTGTCTACATGCAGTAAATCACCATTGCTTGATGAAGGAATGAATACATGATTTAAAACTAAGCTGTCCAGGTATAAATACACCAGAACATAGCCATAGCAGCCCACTGAAACTGAGCTCTGAATTTTAATTTATTTTTTAAAGTTCACTTTGATAACTTAGCTAAGAGGGGATAGCTTTGATGCAGGACTTTTTCTTTTGTAAGAAATCATCACATAGTCCACAATCAATTTTTAGCCATAAAGAACCAAGAATAAAAATAATAGATAAAACCCTAACAATTTTCCTTAATATAAACACAATTTTATATATAGCAAATTAAAATCTAAAGTAAAAAAGCATCTTTAATGTAAGAAGCAAAGTCATCTTACCTCTTTTTCTCTGCATATTCTGAATCTCTCACTTTCTTTCTCAAGATCTAATGGTATCTCAAGGCCAAATTTTTTTTTTTGTTTTTTTTGTTTGTTTGTTTTGTTTTTTTTTTTTTTTGAGACAGAGTCTCACTCTGTTGCCCGGGCTAGAGTGAGTGCCGTGGCGTCAGCCTAGCTCACAGCAACCTCAAACTCCTGGGCTCAAGCAATCCTTCTGCCTCAGCCTCCCAAATAGCTGGGACTA
>CAUYRT010034505.1:0-11232 GCA_963574885.1 Lepilemur ruficaudatus | reverse complement strand
CACCCCCCCCCGCTCCCCCCCCCCCCCGTTATCTTCAGAACACTAAAAACCAAACTTGCCGGCAATCTCAACCCAACGACATCATCTTCTGCCCCAAATCTCAGCGAAATCGACAGCCTGAGTCTCACGGCTCCCACTCTGCCTTTTCAACCCTGGGGTGGAGGCTTTTCTAGGAGGGGAGGGAAGCACAGCAGCAAGCACAAGGCACCCCTGACGACAGTCTCATCTCATGTAAAAATATAAGATAATATTAGTCACAATTATTAACATAGGAGCCCACTTCCTACATCTAGTTGTGAGAAGATAAGACATCTCGTAACCACACGTGCCCCCCACAAAGTTCTGCTCTTAAGAACCAAACACAGATGAGCAACATCTCAAAGCCTGTGAATTACTGAGCAATGCTGCCACCACCGCCACGGCCATGGCCACAGCTGGGACAGCTGACAGAGCAGATGATGTCTCAACACTGCTGGGTGCACACAGACCCAGACGCTGCTGAGACTGGTGCTCAAGGGAAACCTGTGGCTGAACACTCAATCAGCAGTCTCAACCCCCCAGCCAACACTTTCTGTGACATTCCACACCCCTCTCACTGTAGTGACACTCCAACAGGCAGAATCTCCTTCCTGGGGCCCTTCCAGTCTGCTCTGTGCCCCCGCCCCCTCAATTCCTTTGCGTCCAACAGTCCTGCAAAGCACTGCTCAGTATGACTTCCAGCTGTTTTCCAAAAAAAACCTCATAATTAAAGTTCTTTCAACAGGATTATCTTCCATAAAAACCCAACCTACTCATGTCTATGGTCATACATGCATACTCCCCCTCAACCTGAAGGCCAGAATGATCTAAGTTACAGAATGTGACAGCTTCACAGAAGCTGTGGCACCTGACACACAGCCCGGTCTCACCTGGTCTTCACCAGGGTCTTCAGGGACGCACCTGGTGCCTCTGCAGGGGACAGGTGACAGGGCAAAGACCAAAGTGCCCAAAAAGCAAACAAAACTGGAAGTGAACCTTATTCTCTTCAGCCTTAAGAACTCAACAAGAGCTGAAAATCCACAAGGGTTCTCGCTGAGGGCTAACTCAAGTATTACTTAAAGACAGCCAAGACAAAAGAAGAAATTACCTCTTAAAGAAAACGAAAACAAAACCTGGTACCTAAAAAAACTGGGGACCAGGCATTTTAATCACTCCGACCGACACCCCTGATGCACGGAGCAGCATGAGGCTGTGGCCGTTGCTGGCTGCCGATGGCAGGGAGTCTCCTGACGCCCGTTCCTCACTCCCAACTCCCAGCTCCTCCCCTCCAGCTGCTGTGGTGACTGGCCCCAGCCTCCGGCTCCCTGCACTGCCGCCCTTGTCCTGAGTGACACGTGAAGCAGAGTCAGGCCCAGAGTCCTTCCCTCTTCCGCACCGGCCGGTGCCCGGCTGGCGCAGATCACCCTGCTGCGCCATACTCACATCTATCTCCCCGTCATCAATTTCTCCATCATCATCCTCTTTCTTTTTCTCCTTGGCAGCCTCCAGGGGTTCCTTTTCTCCCACATTTTGGGCACCAGCAGCCCCCTCCTCCCTGGGAGCACCGTCACCCTTGTCCTCATCGTCCTCGGCCCCAGCCTTCTCGGCCTCGTCCTCCTGGGCGGCAGGAACTGGCTCCTCGGGGACCTCCTCGTCATAGTCCAGCTCATGCTCGTCCAGCTCCCTTGTGACCGAGGAGGCCTCGTCCCTCAGGTCGCTTGTCCGGTCTTCCTCCCCCTCGTCCCCTTCGTCCTCGCACGGGGGGCTGGCTGGGCCCCTGCTCAACTCGTTGGCCTCGGAGTCCGGGTCCTGGGATTTGGGCTCGCTCACTCGGTCCTCCTCATCGGAGTGGTTGGCCTCATCCTCCTGACTCGGCCCCGTGGCTGCATTTTCTTCATCCTCCAAATCAGAAGCCCTCCCCCCAGCTCCATCCAAGTCCTGCTCAGACCCACTGTCCCTCAGAATGTCATCGTCCGAGAGCCCCTGCGGCTGCTCTTCGTCCTCTGGAGAGCGAGGATCCCGTTCAGGGCTCTCGGCCACATCCATCAGTACCCACAGTTCTGCAAAAGAAAGAACAGAGTCACAGCATTTAGCAAAATGGCAAGTCAACCCGTCCTGACCTTCCTTGCCCACGCTCCTTCCTGACCTGAAGGAGAAGCAGGACCTCCATGCGCACACAGCGCTCTGCAGGCCGTAACTCCACTGCACAGCCTGGATTCTGCTCAGCTGAGCTAGAGCAGGTGCCTCCTGCTTTCAGCAATCTGGCAGAACGAGACGGGCCCGGCACACCCCTCCCCTCTCAAGGGCAGCCCACACAGGTTAACAGAAAGTGAGCAAGCAGTAAGATTCGGATTGCAAAAAATATGTTTGATTCTTAAGAATATTTACTTCTGAAATTCAGGATAATGTGCATTATGGAATGAGATAGCAAAACTGAAGGCAACGTGTGACCATTTTTCTGGAGTCATTGTAAAGATCCCCGGGCCAGCTGTCAGCAGGGCCCAGGTGAGGAGCCCTTTCCTGACACCGAGCGCACTTCCCAGAGCAGGGCCTCCAGCCGCCCGTCAGGGCTCCTCAGGTGTTCTCGACAGACATAGACCCGGGGCCTTTGGAACTGCTCAGAGGCAGAGTTCGTGTGTCCAGTGCCTCTCACACCACATTCTGCACGGGTATTTCTTTAGCAAAGAACACTGGCAGAAAATTTTACACACCCAAGTAGTGTGCTTATGTAAAAGACAGTGTCGCTGTGGAAGATTTCATTTCTATTTTTACTAATCCAGATTTAATTATACAGTGAGTATTTTCTGGTTTTCCTACCTCAGAAACTCAGGACAGTGCACTGCTCCCTCTGTTGTGAAGGGGGATCACACAAGGCAGCGTAAGGGTGAGCACCAGCCCAGGTGGTGCACGGCAGACCCCCCATGCCTCCGGCCCGGAGGAGGGAGCCCCACCAAGTGGGTGTGGAGCGGCAGGAACGGCAGTGGGTTCTGTGTTCACTGGAGTCTTCGTGCTCTGAGGCTGTTTAACATTTTTTATTTCAAATAACATATGTCCCAGTCACGAGACACGCTTGGTGTCTCAGCAAGATCTGGAAACAGTTTATTCATCCTGAGATAACGATGGGCTTAGCAGCAGCAAGCCATATGTTGCACACTGGCACTTTTTGTATATATCAATTACTTATGTAATTACATATATTAAAGATAAAAAGGTGTGTATCTTTTAAATTTATACTTTTAAAAGGACAGCCTGTTTAAAGATGCATAGTGTCAAGAGTTGGTATCTGAACCTACAGTTAAACATCTTTTTTGCTGTTAGTAGAAATTAAAGTTGCACCTACATTAGGATAAAGCACTTACAATTCATCACTTTATAAAAATTAAATGGTTAGCAACAATATAAATTTACAAACAAACCAATCCATTCTAAGCCACTTAAAAGTAGACGGTTTTGAAAATGATTCACTTTCCGGTCTAACTACACTGCCAGTCGGTACCCAGAGGTAGGGCCGCTAGAAGGATTACTGAAAAGTCAGTCCCGAAATGCAAAGTGAGGAACGGAGGAGGCTGCCCCACAGGGTCCCAGGCTGCAAGGAGCCCCAGGGCCTGGCCGCACAGTGTGCTCCCGCAGCCCGCAGCAGCACGCAAGGACGAGGTGTTGCAAGGACAGTGGCCCCCTGCTAAGGCCTCTGTCTTAGTATGTGGGGTGTTACAGCAAAAAGTCAGGAGGTGAGTGGCAAACTGGCAATGCCCTCCCACGTGCACTTAATGATATTTATAACACCCTGTATCTGTCTTTGTACAGTTTTTATTACAATGTGTATCTTAAAATCTTGTCCATAGAAGGGCGAGGACTTTTCATCTCCCCAGCTGCCTAAGTGTAGCATCTGTTACCCAGTAGGATGTAGTCATGCTGAACTGGTTACTAAGAGTCATAACCTGACAAATGCACGTTCTCATATTTTATAATATAATGGCAACCTCAGAAACAAAGTTATCTCTTACATCAACTGTTATACAAAACTAGATGTCCCCTCAAACTATTAAAATAGTTAAGGAGTCACACTATCAATACTCTGCAGAAAACACAGCGGGACTGCCACTGGCTTTGCAACATACTATCCTGTACTAAGCAATGCTTTGCACAGACCCTCATAACCAGGGATCAGCCCTTTTTCTAGGGCCCAGGTGCAAACTGGTTTGCACTTTGGTTTCATTGCCAAGATTATGCTCAAGAAAATTGTTTTTTATATTTTGGCAAAATTGAAATGAAATCCTAAAGAAATAAAAGAGCGCCTAACTTCAATTATCTGAACTAATGCAGGAAGCGGGCCAGTTAACAGTAGGAAGGCGCCTTTTAGTGTGCTGTGTTCCTCATGGGATACATGGGCGGCACAGACAGTTTGGCCTCTGCATTAAAGCCTGGATCCCAGCTCTGCTGCTCCCTAGGGTTAGGGCCTTGGGTTCGCTCATTATGTGAACTTGCCAGACCTCAGCTTCTTCATCTGAAACATGGGGACAGCAGTATTCACTTTATGAGACTGTTACAATGACTTGAAGAGATACCCCTGACAATGTGCCTGGAACATGCTCGACACATTTTAATTTACATTTAATTAATGTGATGATGAGAGATGTAATCTCCAGTTTATAACCACCACATTCCTATCATTGCTGTCAGAGTCAGTTCCAGTCTCCTGAAGCACTTGGGAGTGATTTAGTCATTGTTTCACTCACAAATACCTGAGAATCCACTTAACATAAGACTATCTCATGAAAGCAACGCAGGAAAACCAACAGCCAGCCACCACTTGCTGACAGACCACCTAACTCATACACTCATTTTGAATCATTTTGAATTCTCACATCAATCTTCAAAATCAGTGTTGTTCCCCATCTCTAGATAAGGAAACCGAGGCCATGTGGCGGCTGCAGCACAGATCTGCTGTCCAGGTGCACGTACTAGCGCAGCCTTGGACTAGGAAGGGAGGTAGCATCTGCTCCAGCCTGAGAACCAACCCCTATTGTTAGCCACTGTTCTATAGGAAAGTGGGACCCAAGTTCTAAATTGATTTTATAAATTCTTTTTTGAAACTACCCAATGCATAAATTGGGGATTTCTGTCAACCAGTAGGTTTTGCCATCTTTTTTTTTCCTTTTTAAGTTGTGTGTTAGTCCATCTATACTTCCATCTCAGCCCGTCGAGAAGCAAATACATGTGTTTTCAGAACGACGGACAAGTTACCATCTGATTGATTAATATAGAGACTCCTAGTTAAAAAAGTGATGACTGACTGTACGAAGATCATATGAAGATGTCAACTGGTGACATCAGTCACTTATTTTACAATTTTAAACTTGTCTTAAGTTCAAATATTAGGCACTTAAACTAGACATGAATGAGTTAAAAGAAACCCCCCAAAGGTACACCACCTTTACACTGAGACCACAGGAAATGCTGTCTAAAATTAAATCCCCAAGAGGCTGGTGTATTGCGATGTAAAACAGTTTTAAGAAGTATGCATCAAGTCTGCTTGCCCTCCGCAGTTTGACTTAGGAAATTACTTCAACATCCAAGGCTGCAAAATCACTCTTTCTGCCTCAAGAGAATGGCCCAAGAGCACCTGTTCTCACCCAAGGCAGCTCACTCTCCATGTCAGTGGGGAATTCTGAGACTCACAGCTGCTCAGAGAGTCTGAGGAAGGGTATGGCTCCTCTCCCTAGAGAAGCCTGGACACACACAACTTACCTTCCACTTCAGGGAGTTCAAAACCTCTCAAGGTCTTCCCACAGTCTTGACATTAAGAACTCTGACCTCAGTAATTATAGATGATTCTATTACATATCCATACTTGCCACACTGGGTCACAACCATGTGTTTGCAAAGTCTGTTGGGAGACCCCCGCTCCCCACAGAGCACCCAAGTGTGAGTGCTCAGACTCACTTCTTTGTTCCCCGAGCTCACCGAAGGGCTGGCACTTAGTAGCACAGTTACCACATGATTTATTGTCTAAACTGGGACATTTCTGAGACTGAAAGGGGGCACTACTAACAATTACAGGCTGGGCACAGTGGTACAGCCTGTAATCCTAGCACTTTGGGAGGATCATTTGAGCCCAGGAATGTGAAACCAGCCTAGGCAACATAGTGAGACCCTGCCTCTAAAAAGATTTTAAAATTAGCTGGGTGTGGTGACACATGCCTGTAGTCTGAGCTACTTGGGAGGCTGAGGTGGGAGGGTCACTTGAGCCCAGGATTTCAAGGCTGCAGTGAGCGATGATCGTACCACTGCACTCCAGCCTGGAAAATAGAGTGAGATCAGGTCTCTAAATAAACACAACAAAAAGTCAATGACAACAGGCATGAACAGGGGCTTCCCTAGGCACACTAGGACAGTCACCCTTAGGAGGCCCTGACTCGTTTCCCGAGGAAAGGAGTCACGCTGTCTTCTTTCCCATGGGACTTCCTGGGATTTTTTTTTACCATCAGAGGCTACACACAGGTGAACACCTTTCAGAGAAGAACATGCCAATGAATCTACCTGTTTATTAGAAGCAACTTGAATCACAACGTGTGGCACAGAAGAGAAGGAACATCACTGGGAATCAGGAGACAGCTTGAGTTCCAGGCCCTGCTCCGGCCAGGTTAACTGTCTCTCCAGGCGTCAGCGTCCTGCTTTGAAATTAACTCAATTTTAATTTTTTAATTTAATTTAATTTTTTTCTTGAGGCACAGTCTCACTCTCTTGCCTGGGCTAGAGTGCCATGGCGTCAGCCTGGCTCACAGCAACCTCAAACTCTGGGCTCAAGTGATCCTCCTGCCTCAGCCTCCCAAGTATGTGGGAGGCATGTGCCACAGGCATGTGCCACCGTGCCCGGCTAATTTTTTCTATTTTTAGTTGTTTGGCTAATTTCTATTTGTAGTAGAGACAGGGTCTCACTCTTGCTCAGGCTGGTCTCAAACTCCTGAGCTCAAGCAATCCTCTTGCCTCGGGCTCCCAGAGTGCTAGGATTACAGGCGTGAGCCACCACGCCTGGCCTTGAAATTAACTCAATTTGGCATTTATCTGAGTGTGTACTCTATGCTGGGAGCTATGAAGGGAAACATGTGGCCCAGTAAGTGTTAGCAATGAAATGGAGTGTCCTCTGGTCAAGTCACAAATGACTCCCAAGTTTACAATTTTTGCTCAGTTTGGTATTCTTACAGGATCATGCTGCAATCGAGGACTCTCAGCAAGATTCAGAGCTAAATCCTTAATCCTCTGATCCACAAGATGGTGAACTTTCCCAGGGAATGAAATAACAAGTGCTCATCGTTATGATTCTGTTGTCTACCGCATTTGGCAGACAATCCGTGATAAATGCTTGCTGAATACATGACAAAATCTTGTTACTTGATTAACTACCTTGATGAACATACCAGAAAGAAGTTTAAATTAAGTGCCTAATTTGTAAAAGACGATAGCACAATTCACACACAGAGCAGGTGCTATCTCCCTTCCCAGGGGTCACTCTGGGAGGCTGCACACTGATTCCAGTGGCACTGCAGAAGCACATGCCATTTGGGGACCTTCTCTTTTTGAGTGCCCTTCAGAGTCTGCAGAACACTTTCCTGGTGCTCTCAGTGGTGGCAAGTCTTCCTCCTCTCAAGGTAGGTCACTTTGAGAAACTGCTGCAAGTCATTCAGAGTCTCATCTAGTAAGTGAGGTGAGTTATCAAGCCGGGTAGGATAACTTTTGGCCAAACATGGGGTGTGACTATAGAATGAGACTGATTTTCTCATACAGCTTATATTTTTACTACCAAAACAGGAGTTCTAAAGAGGTTGTGGCAAAGGAACAACAATGAAACACAAGCATAAGACCGGGCGTGGTGGCTCACGTCTGTAATCCTAGCACTCTGGGAGGCCAAGACGGAAGGATCGTTTGAGCTCAGGCGTTGGAGATGAGCCTGAGCAAGAGCAAGACCCTGTTTCTACTAAAAATAGAAATCAGCTGGACAACTGAAAATATATAGAAAATATTAGCTGGGCATGGTGGCGCGTGCCTGTAGTCCCAGCTACTCGGGAGTTTGAGGTTGCTGTGAGCTAGGCTGACACCACGGCACTCTAGCCCAGGAAACAGAGTGAGACTCTGTCTCAAAAAAGAGAGAAACACAAGCATACCATTTTGGGTCAATTACTTTTAACAGACCAGTCCTTATTTGAATGTCTAAGCTTTGATACGTCTGGCTAAAACTCTCATTCAGAACTTCATGGACTTACAGTATCTAAAGGATGTCAGGGTTGGTGACAGACCCTACCCCCAAGCTGACTAAGCTTGACCATCAAAAAAAAAACAACTCCTCAATGAGAAAGTACTCACCTTCAGGTGATCCGTAGCCGTGATAAAAAAAAAAAACCTCTTTTAACATGAGCAAGGCCACAGCTTACCTGTTTGCTTTCTGGAGTGATTCCACAAAGCTTTCTACAATGCTTGAGCATTTCCCACCTAAAACAGGAAAGGAGTTCCCAGCTTTGGGACACATTTGACTGGTTCCAGGCCTGGCTGCACTCCCCACTGTGCTCAAATAGTAAAATGACCAGGCAAAGATTCTCCTCCCAGGGCTGGGAAGTGGGAATCTGCCTCTGTCCAGGCTCACCCTGAGATACTCAACTACAGCACTGGGAAAGGACCACTCCACAGACAACAGGATAGAGGTGAGTCTCAAAGGAGAAATGATGAGAGCCTTGCTACACCCCAAACAGTCCTTCAGATGCCAAACGACCTCTTCGTTCTTTTTCCTCAAATCGTCTGAAGAATGATCTACTCTTGCAAATGAGTTGGCTAAACAAATCTCATCTAGAACGATCAACCACTCTGCCTAGCAAACTCAGCGGTCATATTCAGGAAAACTTAATTTTTAGTAGGAGCAGTATTCTAAATCTTGAAGTCTTAGGTTCTTCCAGCACACTAGCGGCAGTTAGCTGACATCAAGGACCCGGCACCCTCTGAGCTTGTAATAAAAGAGTGCAAGGAAGTGACACGTTCCTAAGACGCTGGCGCGCGTCTTGCGGGTAGTCGATAAGACCGACCTGTGCACGCTTTGAAGTGGCGGGAGCAAGTTCCAGGAGTCCCCAAAGAGCTCAAAGTTCCCCGAAGAGCCCATCAACAATCGGGGCTGGCCTACTCGGAGGCGAACCTGCGTGCCTCTCACTCCCCCTTTGCGGGCGGCGAACATGTGCCACACGAGTGGCCCGGAAGAGAAATGACAGCTCCAGGAAAATAAACTCCGCCGCGGGGCGAGAGGAGCCCAGCCACCGAGGGCGCCCGAGGGCCCACTGGGCCGGGATCGCGCGGGCGGAAAGCGGGGCCGTGCCTGTCTCAGCGTCCCCCTTTCCGGGCCCGGGAGCCACGCTTCGGCCCGCGGCTGTGCACGGCCGGAGGCGCGCCGGGCTCCCGGGCCTCGCTCCCGCCGCCGCCGAGGCGGCCTCCTCCTCCCCGCCGCCGCCCGCCCGGCCTCCCGCCGCCCGCCCGGCCCAGCTTACTTCAGCGCGAGGGCGGGGAGGAGGCCACGGCTCCGCTGGAGTCGGGGCGGCGCAGAGAAGACGTCCCTCGGCCCTTCCGCTCCTCACGGGCTCCGGCTCCAGGCGCGACGCGGGCGGAACAAACGGGCTCCACTAGCCGCGGGGGCCGGCCATTGTGCGACGTCATCAGGCCGCGACGGTCGTCCTGCAGCCGGCGGGCTTCCCTCGCTCGCCCCGCCCTCCGCTCCGCTTCCTTCCGGCCTCCGCGCGGACCCGCCACCGCGGCGCGCGCCCGCCGAACCACGCCACGGCGCAGGCGCAGAGAGCGCCCTCCATTGGTGGACAGGGCTCCAGGCCCGCGCCTGCGCACTGAGCTCCCCGCGCACGCCGGGCCACGTGCCCAGTGTCAGGCGGGACGCGAGGGCCGCGGGCCTCGGAGGGGCCTGGGGCGGGTCTCAAAGCTGAGGACTTAAGAATCGTTTTTGTCGAGCCGACTCCCTGCCGCTTTACGGGTGCTAGTGCCACACGATCGGCGCCGGGACGGGCTGAGTTACGTGATTTGGGCTACGAGTGTAGATGCTCGGCCGGGACTCGCGTCCACGCGGGCTGCGACGCGTACGCTGCGGGGGGTTGGCCCTCGCGCCGCCCGCCTCGCTCCCCGGGGCCGGTCGAGACGTCGGACCCGCGAACTGACGACGGGAGGGGGGGTAGGGGCGGCCGGCCGGGAAGGTTCTGGGTGCTGCTCGCCTGGGTCACGCGGGGGTCATGCGGGGTGGGGGCCTGGTCGCAGCCGCGGAGTCCCTTGTCCCACGTGCGACGGGAAGCCTGGCCCGGCGGGCTGCCTTAGAGACGGGCCTTGAGGGGATAATTAGGTTAAATGAAGCTGGAGGGTGGGACCGCCTCTCTGGGTGTGGGATGTCCCTGTAGGAAACTGCGGACCGAGAAGGCGCCGTCTGCAAACGAGGAGGAGCCCCCGCCACACCCGCTGTCAGCACCTGGTCCGCACTTCCAGCCTCCGGAGCAGCGGGGACGTCGTGTCTGTTTGAGCCATGTGGTATTTTGTTAGGCGGCCCACGTGGCCCGTGTGGCCCAGTGGTATGAAATACCCGGTTGGCAAACTCAGGGTCACAGCGTCAGCTCTGGTTGCCGCGGCCTGGGGGGAGGAAAGGAGAGTGACTGCTTAAGAGGTTCACGGACTCTTTTAGGGGTGACGAATATATTCTGGAATTAGGTAATGGTTGCACAACTTTGTGAATACACTAAACACCACTGAACTGTGCACTTTAAAAGAGTAAATTTTACAGTATGTAAATTACCTCAATAAAGCTGATTTTTAAAAATGTATATATTTTTTTTTGAGACAGAGTGTTGCTCTGTCACCCTGGGTAGAGTGCTGTGGCATCAGCCTGGCTCACAGCAACCTCAAACTCCTGGGCTCAAGCGATCCTCCTGCCTCAGCCTCCCGAGTAGCTGGGACTACAGTGGCAAATTTTTCTATTTTGAGTAAGGACAGGGTTTCCCAGGCGCTCCAGGGACTCCATGAGGGGCGGGGCTGCCTGTGCTTTAACAGTGGGGGGGGATTCCAGTGCACGCTGACATGTGAATGTGAGCACCACTGGGCTGGGTATCTTTTGCCCTGGGCACCAAGAGACATGGACAAGGCTATTTGTAGAAGATCTTTTAGTAGTAACTGAAATAACAAAGGAAAAAC
>CAUYRT010034504.1:0-18738 GCA_963574885.1 Lepilemur ruficaudatus | reverse complement strand
CCGGGCATGGTGGCGCATGCCTGTAGTCCCAGCTACTCAGGAGGCTGAGGCAGAAGGATCACTTGAGCCCAAGAGTTTGAAGTTGCTGTGAGCTAGGCTGATGCCAAGGCCCTCTAGCCCGGGCAACAGAGTGAGACTCTGTCTCAAATAAATAAATAAATAAAATAAAATAAACTGAAAGTAAACTCTCAGGGCTTTTGAAATCCAATCTCTACAACTGTTGCTTACCACTAGGGGATCAAAGTCACAACTTTGTAACATTTGTTTACTCTCATGCCTTCTTCTCTGATTAGAAACAGTAAAAGATCACAGCATTTCCCTTCCTTGCCCTTCACTCCACGGTGGTATTTGTCAAAAGACCCAAGAGTACCTAAGAGTCAATGTAACAGAGGGAATGGCCCAGGGGAAAAAAAATGACAAAAAGATGGTTTCTGTCTCTTTAAAACTTCCCCTACTCTTTTCGGGAACTGAAGCCTGCATCCCTGCCTCAGGCAGGTAGTATGGAGGGGCCTGGAGAATGTCTTTGTTCTTTGTGTTACAGGACATAGCTCAGCCATCCCAGGCAGGTGCCAGCCTCCCAGGTGGGCAGAGGTCACAGGCTTTGTCTTCAGCAGAGATGCTAGAATTAGAATCATTAACACAGTAGCCTAGAACTGAGGGTCCTCCTTTCAATAGCTCTGTATTTCTGCTTATCTTCAGGAAATTTGGACTTTGAGACAAAAGTCTACCATTTTCCTCCTTTGCCGGCAAAGTAACACACTTTTCTTTCCTTCTCAAACCACATGTTCTCATTCTTCTGATGTGGCCTCCAGGACAAATGCTGAGCTTTTGGTAACACCACCAGTGCAGAATAAACACCCCACAGCACTCGTCAGTGCTCAGGTGACAAAGATGGAACAGAGCCTTGGGTTAACATTAAACTGACACTTTAAACAAGGACGCTGTACTGTGTATAATGATACCTTTCTTCCGATGTGAAACAGTAAGTGACAACCTCTTCTGAAAAAACAAACAAAAAACCACAACTCATCAGGCTTCTACTAACCATCTTCTTTTCCTTGCACTTAAAACCAACTCATACCACGTGCCTCCCAAGTTCAAGGCACAGTGTTGAAGTATTGAATGTGAGGTACCTAGATCATCTGGGCTTGCAATGAGGCTTTTGACATACCAGACAAATGGAGAGACAAGACAACATCACTGGAGAACAAGCTGGGGGGAAGGTGGTAAGAAATCAACTTTTAGAATTTGGCACTTTGGGCAAAAAGCATTGACCCACAGTTTCTCCTTTCACAATGATAATAAAGGGACACTGTCAAATTATAAATGACAGACCCAAACAGTTGGTTTTCATAGCCATAAACTGGGCTCTGATAGGGGCTATAGGTAACTCAATTAGGCAGCTAAGATTTTATCTATATCCCTTTCCTTGAGCTACAGCCAGACTTTCAGGTTGAAGAAATTTAAAGAAAGGCAACATAGGAAAGGTTATACAGTAAACAAATTGATATGGCTGGAGATATCTAAAAAGGACTGCCCAACTGTAAAAGCAGTCCTGACCACTTCATTTCCTGAACCATCTGAAATCATCTCTTTAACACACAGTGGAAATTGACTTCCCTAGAAGTTTGACCTTAACAATGAATACAATGGTTTCTAGGATTTCCTTTAGGGTAGAGCTTAGTATATGCAACTGTATCTTTCAGCTTAGTGTTTCTCAACCATTCACTATGGCCCCCCCTCAAGAGTCTTTTTAGACATTTTTTCCCCTAATTGTGACATATCTTCTCCATTAAAATATTGATACCACAGATATACTATATATATGTATATGTACTGTACATTTAACTGTGCTTTATACATAAAAAGAGTAAGATTTTTTTGGTCCCCTAAGAATCAATGTTCACCTTTTTGGGAGGAATAATGCCCCTGTTAAGAATGCATGCTTTAGCTTATGAAATAAGACACTGGTAGAGCCAAGAAAATAAAACTAAGCTATAAATTAATACAGAAGTTTTGTCTATCATGAAGATTTACAAATCTCTTTCTAACATAATAATTTGCCTACTACTATAGTACTAAAATTAAACCTGCTTACTCTTAAATGCAATATTAAGTGAAAAAAAATTAACAGCACCTACTATGTACAAATAAGAGTCATAACTCAACCTGAAGACAATAACAATCTGTTGTGACTCTAAATAAAATAATTAAAAATAAACTATCTTTCACTCACAAGGAATGCAAAAGTATTTATTGAACTAACTCTCCCAGAGCCTTATCTGTACTTTGGATTAAGTGTAGAAACAATGGGAAAGAGTATCAACACCGTTCTGAACAGCCTACTTAGAAAGATTTATTTAAGGACAATAAGCAAAAAAGCCCCAAATTTCAGATATCATCATTACTTCCAGTTAGTCTTATTAAAATCTCACTCATGCCAGAGCACCTAGGCTAAAGGGAGTTCTGTAGCCACTGAACTCATCTGGCTCTGCCAAGGGTTTCCCATGTAACCTAGGTAAATTATTTAACTACTCTGTACTCATTTTTCTAACCAGCCAATAATGTAAACCACCACACTATAATGGGAAAACACACAACACTCCCAGCCAGGAGACCTGCCATCTGGTCCCACCTTAGCTAATAACTCACTTTTTCTTTTTTTTAGTTGATATGGGCAAGTTACCTCCCCTCCCTGGGACCTTTCCCCCCATCTGTAAAAGGAAGAAATCATACCAGATACACACATGAAGACTCTATGTTTTAAATGCTCTCACCTGGCTAATTCACATATACTATCATGACAAAACAATGCCCCTTATTAAGTTCTTTTTTTAATTTTATTTTTTTTCATTTTTTCCCCCTTATTAAGTTCTATAAGACACAAATACACGTAATTTGGGTCAACCTAACTAGTAGAAGATCTAGCAGAAAAAATATTGCACAGAAAAATATTGGGAAGAAAAGCAAGACTGCTCTCCAAGATAATAGCCTCAAAAATTTAGGCCAAATACCTTCCTAACTTGAATTAGATACAACAGTTATCCATGAGAATTCATGGTAGCCCCTTTTTGAACCATATCTATACTTTCTACCTGGATCATCTCTTAGTGTAATGTATTCCATAAATTACTGCCTGCTATGGTCAGTAATGCCTTCATTTTTATTTGTAATTGGTAAACCATTTTAAGCTTTAGGGAATATCCCTGAGTTACAGCAATATGAGATTTGGGAAATCAAGTCCATATTTGCCTTATATATGCTCTATAATACAGCTTCCTATTAAGTTTCTTCTCAGCTTTGGTTTCTCCACACTTATTATCTTAGACAGTCCCCATTCTTCCCATTCCCTTGGTCACTTCAGTCGCCCTGAGCTAAATCTCTTCCAGTTCCATTGGAACTTTCTTCACCTCCTAGGGAGACTAGGAAGAAGAGTGATCAAAATGAAAGGTAGTAACAGGGTAGAAGCTAGGGAAAATACATCATTGACAGATAAAATTTTCACCATTGTTCTCAGCATTATTACACAAAGTAAAATAAATATCCTTTCCTCAAACTACAAGTATAAAAAAATACTCTATCTGCTGAGAATTAATAAAAGAATTATTTGATTTCTCTATGTAATTATTATTATTATTATTTTTGAGACAGAGTCTCCTGCTGTTGCTCAGGCTGGGGTGCAGTGGCACAATCAGAGCTCACTACAGCCTCAAACTCCTGGGCTCAAGCGATCCTCTTACCACAGCCTTCCACATAGCTGGGACTATAGGTGTGCACAACCACACCAGGCTAATCTTTTATAATTTTTTTGTAGAGATGCTGTTTTGCTATGTTGCCCAGGATGGTCTCAAACTTCTGGCCTCAAGCAATCCTCCAGCCTTGGCCTCCCAAAGTGCCAAGATTACAGGTGTGAGCCACTATGCCCTGCCTCTTTATACAATTAATTGCTTCTAAGACTGTGTTGCAAAGTACTAAGCTATCTATTATTTAAAGCATTCAACCAAAAATTGTGGATGATCAACTGGCAAAGATGCCATAGAAGCCATTCCTATACTGGATGAAAAAGACTAGCTCAAAAGTTCCTGTTTTCTATCCAATGCAATTGACAGAGTACATTCTATCAACCACAGAGTAATAGTGCTAAGTAGTTAAGTGAATCTTCATGGGAGCCAGGTAAATTAGTATCTTCAGAGCGCATGTGTAGCATATGATATGCATTCCACTGGGGGGTCTTAGTTGAGAATCACTAGATTAAATTACTCCTAAAATCTCCTCTGCATATAAAAGCCTACTGATATTCTCACACAGACTATTTTTATTAGAAGGCAAGTGTCTTAATTCTTAGCAAGTTCAATATACAGATGATCCTTCCAACAATCTAAGTCTCTGTTCATTGAATACCTGATTCACTGATGTACTCTATCCTACTTCTGCCATGTATTCACAGGGTCACACCCAAGACCTTACTATTACCTTACTTACTACAACCCTGCCATAATCTCAATTTCACGTATCATATATTCTTCCAGCTCCCTCCTTCCCTCCCTATAGTGCCTCAACCCAACTATCCTTCAACTCTACCAGGACCTTCAAACTACCACCTTTTCACTGATCCACTCCCATTGATTTCCACTCTCCCCTTCTTACTCAGTTTAAATTCCATGGCCATTCATTATACTTAACGTCTTATGTATACTATCGAATCCCTTGCCTCTCTCTTGCTGTGATACACTTGCTTGGTAAAAGCAAACTGATTACTCCATGCCTGCACCCACGTACCTTAAGGTAGCTGAGGAACGAACACAGGAACACACACACACAAACAACCATGCTGCCTGACCTTAAATTTATAATTCCAGATTTCAACTGGGCCACTTAATGCTGCCTGGAGATCATACTTTACATCCCTAGGCTCATTTACTCTCTCACTGTCTCAGATGACTATTTCATATCTTCTCCTGTCTCCTCAAATCGTAATGCTATCTCCTCCTTTTGCCCTCAGTTGATAAGCTGGCTTCCTACCCTACTGGGAAAACTGAAACAATCAGAAGAAATGACCACAGATCCCATGCCACATCTCCCCACTAGCCACATCTGTACCCACACACTGCCATTCTCATTTCTTTCTAGATTTACTTTCCTCCTTCTATGCAAAGCCAGTCCCTCCATTTGCACACTAGAGCCCGTCCCCTCCACCTACTCTAGGACATCACTCCAGCAAGTCTCGCTTCTCTCTCCTACTTCATCAGTGGAGTAGATCTAGTGGATCTTTCCCATCAGCTTACAAACACACTGCTCTTGTTCTCATCTTAAAAAATAAAAACCTCTGGCTGGGCGCGGTAGCTCAAGCTTGTAATCCTAGCACTCCGGGAGGCTGAGGTGGGTGGATCCCTCAAGGTCAGGAGTTCGAAACCAGCCTGAGCAAGAGCAAGACCGTGTCTCTACTAAAAAAACAGAAAGAAATTAATTGGCCAACTAAAATATATAGAAAAAATTAGCCAGGCATGGTGGTCCATGCCTGTAGTCCCAGCTACTCGGGAGGCTGGGGCAGAAGGATTGCTTAAGCCCAGGAGTTTGAGGTTGCTGTGAGCTAGGTTCATGCCATGGCACTCTAGCCCGGGCAACAAAAGTGAGACTCTGTCTCAAAACACAAATAAAATAAAATAAAAATAAAAACCTCGACCACACCTCTTTCACCAGCTCCTATTTCTTTGCTCCCCTTTCCTGCAAAAATTTTCAAAAGAGTACTTTATAGTTGCTATCTCGTATACTCTCCTCCCAATCTTTCTTAAACCTACTTCACTGAAATTGCTCTTCAGGGTCACTAATGACCTCCATATTGCTAAACCCAAAGGTCAACTCTCAGTTCTCATCTAACTTGACCTACTAGCAGCATTTGGCATAGCTGACCACTCCTTCCACCTGAGACACTCTTTACTTTTACTTCTAGGACTCCATACTCTCTTGGTTTTCCCACCTACCCACCCATTCTTTCTCAATCTTCTTTGCTTGTTCCTTCTCTTCTCCCTTTCCTGTTGATGTTGGAGTGTTCCTGGGCTGAATCCTGGGTCCTCTTTATCTACTGTATTTACTCCCTCGTGATCACATCCAGACTCAAGGTTTTAAATGTTTACACACACACACACCTCTCTTCCCAAACTCCACACATCTATCCAGCTGACTACTTGACATCTCCATTTAAAAGTTTAGTAGGCATCTCAAACTGAACATGTCCAAAACTGAATTACTGATATGTCACCCCGTCCCTCAAAGTTTGATTCATCTGCAGGGTCCTCATTTCAGTTGATGGCAACCAATCTTTCAAATTGCTCAGGCCCAAATCCTGGAGTCTTCCTTAACTACTCTCTCTCTCTCTCATACCTCACATCCACACCATCAGGAAATCATGCTAGCTCTACCTCAAAATACATCCAGAATTTGACCTTATCTTATCCTTTCCATTGCTACAACCTTCATCTGAGCTGCCACTATCTCTCACCTGGGACACCGCTCTAGCCTCCTAAGAGATCTTGGTTCCTTCTCATCCTCATCATCTATTGTCCACACAGTAGCCAGAGAGATCTTCTTAGACCTTAAGTCAGATCATGTCACTCTTCTACTTAACACCCTGCAATAGCTCCCCAGTTTACCCTGAATAATGTCAACGTTAGTATGATGCCTATGAAGCACTAAATAATCTAGTCCTCCATTACCTCTCTGAACTTCTCTCCTCCTTGGCCACAGTGAGTATCTTGATATTCTTCAAAAACATCAGGCATAACCTCACCTTAGAGCCTTTGCTGTAGGTACTCCATATGCCTGGTGTGCTCTTATCCCAGCTATCCACATGGTGAAATACCTCATCTCCCTGCTCACATCTCAAGCTCTCAAGAAGACCTACCTTGACTACTATCTATCTGTTTATTTACTTACTTTATTTAGAGACAGAGTCTGACTCCATCACCCCACGTAGAGTGCAGTGGCATCGTCATAGCTCACTGTAACCTCTAACTCCTGGGCTTCAGTGATCCTACTGCCTTGGCCTCCCAGAGTGCTAGGATTACAGGCATGAGCTACCGCACCCAACCTTGTTTACTGACTATAGCGTCTCACCAGAGTAAAAGCTCCACAGAGATGAAAGTTTTTTCATTTTGTTCACTGATGTATTCTAAGCACACAGCAAGTGCTCAATAATCATTTTTTGAATGAATGAATGAATGAACATTTGAAACCAGAACCTGAACTATGGACCAGAGAGAGATTTGAAGCCAACAGAAGAGAGCTCAAATGGCCCAGTATACCCAGAGTCTAAATTAAGCCCCTACACAATTAGCTACTTACAAAGGCTGTATTATTCCTTTCAGATCTCAAGGAAGACATTTTAACACAGCACTGGTGACCTTTGCATGATACTAAACCACACTGGAAACAAGCACGGAAGAAGTATGGAGGGGGAGTGTCCATTATTTTTACTCTTCCCTATAAGTAACTCTATAGTGGGCATAGTCCTGCTTTCTTCCTCTGGCTTTGCAAGTCAGAGGAGTCACTTACAAATACTATAGGAGTTAAGTATGAGAGATAGCAGGTCAGCCAGGGAGCTGATGTGGCTTTCAAAATCCTGAATTCACTCCATGGATTAAGCACAGACTCTTACAAGTTAGAACCAGATGACTATCATTTATGTTAGTGGCTCTTAACTATGGCTGCATATTTAAATCCCTGAGGCACTTAAAAAATACTGCAGCTGCCCCTCCCTTCTCATATAAATGGTCTGGGTGAGGCCCAGACAGCACAGGTTTTAAAAGAGTCCCAGGTAATTAGTTTCCCAGGTGATTTCAATATGCAAACAAGTTTGAGAACCGATGAGCTATATAGGGCCTTGGGGAAATTACTTGACCTCTTTGAACTCCTCATAGAGATATTGTGAGGATTAAATAAGATAATGCAGGTATGCCAGCAGCTGCTGTTAGTAAGATCACACTTCTCCCTCTTCTAACACCACCAACACCCCTCCTGTCATTACCATTATCACCATTAGTGGTATCATTTCCTTCCTTCTTTTTTCTTTTTATTGAGGTGTCATTCACATATCATAAAATCCAGCCTTTTTAAAGTATACAATTCATTGGTTTTTAGTATATTCACAAGATTTTGCAACCCTCATCACTATCTAATTCCAGAACATTTTCATCACCCCTAAAAGAAACTCCATACGCAATAGCAACCCTTCCTAACAGCCACTGGGAACCACTAATCTACTTTCTAGCTCTGTGAATTTAACTATTCTGGACATTTCATATAAATGAAGTCCTACAACATGTGGCCTTTTGTGCCTGCTTTTTTCACTTAGCATGTTTTTGAGGTTCATCCACATTGTAGCATGCATCCATACTTCATTTTGTTTGTTTTGAGACAGGGTCTCTCTCTGTTGCCTAAGCTAGAGTACAGTGGTGTCATCACAGCTCAGTACAATTTCAAACTCCTGGGCTCAAGCAACCCTCCAGCCTCAGCCTCCTGAGTAGCTGGGACCACAGGCAGGTGCCACCACACCTGGCTAATTTTTTTTATTTTTTGCAGAGACAGGGTCTCACTATGTTGCTCAGGCTGATCTTGAACTCCTGGGCTCAAGCAACCTCCCACTTTGGCCTCCCAAAGTGCTAGGATTGCCTAGTCCATGCTTCATTTTTATGGCTGAATGATATTCCATTGTATAGATATACCAAATTTTGTTTTCAGCAGTTTTTTCTACCTTTTGGTAATTATGAATAATATTGCCATAAGCATTTGTACACAATTTTTTGCATACACATGTTTTCAGTTCCTTTGGATTCACACCCAGGACTGGAACTGCTGGGTCACATGGCAGGCAATTCTATGTTTGACTATTTGAGCAACTACTATTTTGCCACAGTGGCTGCAGCACCATTTCACATTCCCACCAGCAGTATAGGAAGGTTCTATTTTCTCCACATCCCCAACAACACTGGTTATCATCTTTTTGTGTGTGTGCTAAGTCTAAACTGGACAGAAAATGTTTGCTCCTAGCCATCCTAGTGGGTGTGAAGTGGTATTTCATTTTAGTTGTGATTTGCAGTTCCCTGATGGCTAATGATGTTAAGCATCTTTTCATGTGCTTACTGGTCATCTGCGTATCTTTTTTGGAGAAATGTCTATTCAAATTCCTTGCCATTTTTTAACTAGCTTATTTGTCTTTTTATTATTGAGTTGTAAGAGTTCTTTATGACATTCTAGATATATTCTGCTGATCCTTATCAGATATATGTTTTAAAAATATTTTCTCCCATTTTGAGGGCTATCATTCAATTTCCTGTAGTGTCCTTTGACGACAGTACAAGAACAAAAGTTTTAATTTTGATGAAGCTCAATTCATCTATTTTTTCTTTGGCTGCTTGTGTATTAACTTTTTTTTTTTTGAGACAGGGTTTCACTCTGTTGCCCAGACTGGAGTAGCGTACAGTGGCATATTCACAGCTCACTGCAACCTTGAACTCCTGTGCTCAAATGATCCTCCCACCTCAGCCCCCTGAGTAGCTAGGACTACAGGCACGTACCACCACTCCTGGCTAATTTTTAAAAAATTTTGTATAGACAGGGTCTCGCTATATTGCCCAGACTGGTTTCAAACTCCCGGACTCCAGTGATCCTCCTGTCTTGGCCTCCCAAAGTGCTGAGATTATAGGTATGAGCTACCACACTGGGACTTAAATTAACTTTCGAGAAACTAAAGGAAAAAAGTTATGAAGATATCCTATAACCAGGTATGTTGTTCAGACTTATAATAAGCACTCATTAAATCGTGAATTCCTATGTAGGAAAACTTTATCTTGGTTAAAGGCAGGAAGACAGCTACTCATTTCTAGGTGTTTAATCAACTAGATTTTCAGATTAAATATATGACCTTTGAATGTCAAGTGTCCAAAAAACTGCAAAGAAATAAAACCCTAGTCAGATTTGTATGTTTTCAGTTCTATTTGTCATAACAGCTAAATTTCCATAGTCCTTACTAGAACTGGAATTATTTTTTCAAACTGAGCACATGTAAATAGATTTTTTTTTTTTTTTAAGAGATAGGGTCTTACTCTGTCACCCAGGCTGGAGTGTAGTGATAGGATCATAGCTCACTACTGCCTCCAACTCCTGGGCTCAAGCCATCCTCCTGCTCCGAAGTAGCCAGTCCTTCTGCGAATGCCACCATACCTGGCTGATTTTTTAATTTTTTCGTAGAGATTGGGTCTCTCACTATGTTGTCCAGGCTGGTTTCAAACTCCTGGCCTCAAGTGATCCTCCTGCCTTGGCCTCCCAAAGTGCCAGGTTTGCAGATGTGAGCTACCACAACCAGCCTTAAATGGATTTTTTAGAAGTGTTTTGAACAAATATTTTTCTGCAACTATACAAAATTAAAGACTAGCATGGCATAATCTAACTGTTTCATTACTGCTCAATACATAATCCCAAATAACCAATTGGTAGCGTGTAACTTACCAACATAAAATCCCAAAGGATCAGTTGTGATTATAATAATTTTTCTAACCAAAACAACAACAAAAAAAAACCAGTCATTAGTGTTCTGAAAAAGGTATCCATCCAATACCTCTATTATCTTTTCTTACTTTGTCAACAAACCTTTTCTTTAAAAAAAAACTGTTTGGTTTTAAAAGTTTTCTGAGTGGTGATGGTTGTACAACAATGTGAATGTACATGTTGCCACTGAGCTGCACACTTAAAAATAGTCAAAATGCTACTTGGAAGACTGAGGTAAGCCTGCTTGAGCCCAAGAGTTTGAGGTCAGCTGGGCAATGTGGTGAGACTTCATCTCTAAAATTAAAAAAAAAAAAAAAAAAAAAATTAAAATTGTAAATTTGACATATACTTAACCATAATTTTTTTAAAAGTAAGAAAAAAGCAGGAAAAATGAAAGAGAAATAGGAGTAGAGAAGACAGAGATCCACAAAACAAATAAACCAGTCTGAGCACTTGCTGACAGGTATTACTCAGGCATTCAAGAAAAGCCTGCTGAGGAAGGCAGAGTTCACTAGGCACTCAGACAGATCACCAGTAAAGCGAGGCTCCACCAGCAGCACAGGAGGTAGGCCACCTTCCTGTGAAAAGTAAGATGACCCATCATCTATCCACGCAGAGTTTTGTCTCTAACGTAAGATGCGGGGCTCTATGAGGATGTTCTTCACGCTCCCTAAGACCTGGGTTGCATCC
This sequence comes from Lepilemur ruficaudatus, assembly GCA_963574885.1. Classification (NCBI taxonomy): domain Eukaryota; kingdom Metazoa; phylum Chordata; class Mammalia; order Primates; family Lepilemuridae; genus Lepilemur; species Lepilemur ruficaudatus. The sequence continues at coordinate 7,506 of CAUYRT010034504.1, read as the reverse complement.
AAATGTCATTGTATTTTCATATTCCAGGCTTTTCCTAGAGAGAAGATAGTTAAGTTTCCCTCATACCACACAGGCCAGGATCCTCTTAAACATGGAATTAAGCTAATAGCAATATTTTGGGTTCTGGTTAACAGTAAATCAATGTATCAGAATTGTAGAGAAAAAAGAAGAAAGCAAAGACACTTCAGGGCAAAGAACCATGAAAAATCAACAATATGCCTCTTTGCTTTGTAGTTCTTTCAGAATATTGTTTAATGCCTAAAACAAGTAGAGTGGCATTTTTTCAGAAGACACCTTTGACCATACTTCCAAAGTAATACAGTGTGTTCAGTCCAGCTTCGAAATTTATAGTCACAAATGTACAAGGCAGTACCTTTTTAATGTATGAACTTGGGAGACAGATTTTTCAAAACATGATTAAAGCCAAATAAGATTTTCTCAACATAGTTCTTATAAATATAACAAGAACCACTGAATGTAATTTTATTCTAAATTGATCCAGTTTATGTACCAAATCTTAAACTTATTTTTATAGTTTAGACAGTTTAGAGCAATGCCTCATTATGGTAAATGCTCAACAAAGATTTGCTGAATGAATTAATGAATGAGAAGGACCAAGCCTTAATATGAGTTTATTTTTGTAACAGAGAGATAACAACATAGGGTAAAATCTCCTTATTTTTTCTAGATCTATTAGGACCTTATTTTGATTGCTATAGCAATGAAATAAAATCTATTTTCAATTTTATATAACAGACATATGAGATTCCACCTAGAAAGAATAAAGGGGGAAGGAGGAAGGAGTGAGGGGAAGAAGAGGAAGGAATACCTTATTATGCCAAAAGGACCTTCTCCAATTATAACAAAGGTTAGATCAGATTTCAGGCAAATTAAAGGGTGCCCATCTCTCTTAATACTCAAGTGTCTACCAAAAATTTAGGTGAAATATTCTACTTCTATAAAACTTATCTTCCACTTGACCCTTTATCTTAGGGAAGATGTGGCAGGCCCATTGTAAAATATTTTTCTCATTTCCTTCTGTAGTGTTTCACTCAGCATAGCACACTAGTTTAGGTGGCCGACAGCTATAAAAAACAAAAACGTTACGTAGGCAGCAATTCCTAAAGGACTGTGTTATGGATTGCATTGTATCTCCCGCACCTAATTCGTATCTTGATGTTCTAACCTCCAGTACCTCAGAATGTGACCTTATTTGGAGACAAGTTCATTGCAGATGTAATTAGTTAAGATGAGGTCATACTGCAATGCAGTAGGGTAGACCTCTAATTCAATATGACTGTTGTCCTTATAAAAAGAAGAAATCTAGACACAGACAGGCACACAGGGAGAATGCCATGTGGAGTTATGCTGCCACAAGCCAAGGAACTACCAGAAGCTAGAAGACAGACCTGGAATAGACCCCTCCCTAGCACCTTCAGAGGGAGCATGGCCCAGAGGACACATTAATTTTGGACTTTTGGGTTTCAAAACTGTGAGACAATAAATTCATGTTGTTCTAAGTCATCTAGTTTGTAGTACTTTGTTGCCAAAGCCCTAGCAAACTAATGCAGACTACAAGAGGTTAGTGTATGCCAACCAGCCTACCCACTTCAGACTGCATTTCAGATCCAGCCTTCCAGAAGCCCCATGGCCACTGCCACATTAGCCCAGGCCCAAACACCTCTCTTGAGCTGCTGCAACAGCTCTGGTCTCCCTGACCTCAGATCCTACCTTGACTTCCTTCAATTGCCAGAACCCTCTGCACGCCACCATGACATTAACCTTTCAAAGATGCCAACATCGTTGTATCGCTCCCTTGTTAAAAAACTGCAGTGATTCACCAATTCCTGCCAGAAAAAGCCCAAATTCTCCTGCCTAGGATTCGGGCCCCTCTCTAAGCTAACTGGTAAGTAAGATTCTGCTAGTGACCCTAGAACATTATTCTCGATGCCATGCTTTCTCTTCTGGTTGTCATTCTCCCCTTTCATCAAGCTAAATTTTGACTATCTCATGATAACTACCATCAGCACCCACTTTCTTCCTGAAGCTCTCTCCATATACTTGAGCCTAACACAACGGCCACATTTCTGACTCTGTGCACTTACTGCCTACATCAATCATTCTGTGCTTATCACAGACTGCCTTGCATAGTTACCCGGCATTTGAAAAGTGTACACTTGGATTCCACAGCTGGGATAGGTGCTTCCTAATGATAGAGTCCATGTCTCACAATTTTGGAGGTATTTCTCAAAGCCAAAGACAATGCGGGGCATGTTATAGGTAACCTCTAAATTATTATGAATTAACTATTAACATATATTAAAAATTCCTAGAAATGCTACTTTTGGCTCTTCCTTCAACCAGGGCCTTGAAATTGGAATAAATCTATAGATTTCAAATAATCCTAATAGTTCCACATATATCTGAATAATTTAAAACTTACAAGGAACAAGGGGAAAAAATGACTTAAGCTCCACATTACTTACCGTTCTTCATCACTACATTGGACCAGACATTGGCATTCAAGGCTTGTACAATTCGCTTTACTCCTGTAGATTCTGGGAAGTCATCTAATCAGAGAGGAGGAATATATATATGTTTATATACACACTCACATACATACATATATATTCATATAGATGTGTGTATATATCCCCCCAAGCCATATTTTCAAATAACTGTGGTTTAATTATATTATTTATTTACTTGTTACTACATACTCTAACTTATATAATAAGGGAAGAAAAAGCAAATGCAGAGCTTAGAGCTCCTGATAAGAATATTCTAGAAACTAAAATAATTAAATAAACACACAATATAAGAGAGTTATATAATAAAGTCATCCCTGTTGCCTCACCAAGGAAATCCACTCACATTTTCCTGAAAATGTAAGATTCTACTAATTACGTAATCCTGGCATAGTACCAGAGATACTAGTCTTGGACATCTATGGAGAATGAGTTTCCTGAGGGCAGGAATGGTCCTCTTAGTACGCTATAAAATCCTATAAATGCTCTATCTTCTGCTGAGAACCGTAGAACAATAAGTATTGTTTATGACAGATAATCTAGAGAAGAACTTCTTGATTAGGGAAAGACAGTTTAAGAGTGAGAAGTGAAATTACTGTAAGTGTAAGAGACAGGAAAGGGGTCACTACAACTAGTTTACTTAGTTTAGTATTGGTTTTATCTTATATCTTGAATTTGACTGATACAACTCAAAATAACATGGCAGTAATCTCAGTCAGTACATCGATAAGGTAGTGTTCTTAGCTACAACATAGGTATGATTGTGTACAAAGAAAACGGAGGTGTTTTACATACTGAGGCTTATGAGACAGCAAATGAAAATAACAGCACAAATAGTTTTCATGTGCTTGAAAAAGAAAAGTGTCCTAAGAGTTTACAGAATACAGAGAACCTGTCTCTAGTGGCCTGGCCTGGCCCTTGGTGGTTTAACAGGAAAAGCACAGAATTAGAAGTCAGAAGATATTAATTTGAATACAGGGTCTGTCCCTTATTAGCTATTTGACTAAGGGCAAATCACATATGCTTTCCTCAAAGAAAAGTAGGGATGATAGCACTCCATGCACACCTCTCCTGGAGGAAAGGTGCACTGAAACTAATGATTTGCTGGTATAACTTTCCCCTCTAGACTAGAAACTCCTTGAGGGCAGGAATCTTGTCTTATTGAGTTCATCATGCCCACTGTCTAACACGGTGCCTGAAAGACAGCAGGCACTCAGCAAATATTTGATGGATTAATGAATCATTTAAAGAATACCAACCTAACAGAAATATGGTGAGGACTAAACTGAAAACACTCCATAGAGATGAGTTTATTACTATCAATAATTAGATAAAGACATAAGAGGCAGGTTTATCTTAACTATGAATGACTTAATTCTTGAAAGAATGTTTAGATGATATAAGCAGGAACCAAAACTGTGGTCTGAAATGAAGAGCTAGAACCAATAAGATGAAATTTAATACAAACAAGCATAAAGTCCCACACTGATGTTCGAATAATGCATGCAAATAAAAGAAGAGGGGATATGGCTTGGAATAGCTTGTATTAAAAAATTTTAGGAAAGTTTTCATTACCTTACCTGAAGATGACATGTCAAAAAACCTATTTTAAGATTACACTGAATTAATACAAGAACATTGTTCGGACAAAGGGCAAGAAGTATAGTGATACAAAGAAGCAGAGATTCCAAAATGCTAACAGTCAAATACTGACTCCCAAAGACAATAGGACAAAGAAAAAATTGTAGTGCCAGAAATAATCAATTACACATATGTTCACATACACAAAATAGGGCACAAGTTTTAGGGGACCTAGAAAAACACAGAAAGAGAAATTGCTCTTGCTAATTTTTAATATTCTTAAAAAGGTACAAGGAGAAAAATCAGCCCTTTTATTTCATTTTTATTCTCTTTTTCTCTGACAGGGTTTTATTCTCAAAGGTAACAGTATTTTTGAAAAATTCTAAATAAGTCATAATATTAAAAAAAATTTCTTAATCCCCTTTTTTTAAAAAAATAGGTTTCATATAATGACTGATTATGTCCTACCTATATACTTTAATTCATACCTGTTGCCCCTGCCTAGAATGTCTTCTGGAACAACTGGCATCTTCTCAATGCCACCCTTCCACTGGTCTCTTAGTACTTTATCTACTCTACCCCACGGAACAGGTGACATGTGAAGAGTTCATGGTGCCAACACAGTCTCTGAATTCCTAAATAGAAATAATCTCTCCTGTCTCTGAAATACCAGGGCACCAGTATTTTTTCTATAATACTTATGGCATTCCACTTGGTAATTCAATTATCTGCATACACATTTTGTCTCTTATACCAGATTATAAGGTTTTGGTGGGCCAAAAGCCATCTTATCCTGATAGATCCCACAATAGCTGTACTTGGAAGAAGAAAAGATGAGGAAAAAAAGGGGGGAGAAAAGAAGAAGAGAGAGAAGACATGGAAGGTCCAGACAGCAGGAGAAGGTAGTTCATGTAGATCTACGGGGGTGGGAGGTGGGGTGCAGGGGGAGAAGACATTCTGGGTCTATTTTTGGTTTCAAATGTCCAAAAGATATACAGATAAGTCTGCCATGCCCCTGGAGTTCCTGGGAATTCAGCCTTAGGTTACTGTGAGTTCAAAATAAGACACATAAGCTTTATCTATGAATATAGGTCTAACTCTCCTTTAACACTGGGAAAGGATAAGGGATTGGAGACATGACAAAGATTTTAGATAGAAATCCTTTACCTTTATCTGTAAGAAAAACAAACAACATTTTGAAAAGTCCTAAAATGGATGGTGAAACTAGGTAAATGGATTATTACATTAATGGTAAAGACCACATCAGTAAATTTTGCTCAGATCTTTTCAAACAGCTGGGAAAAAAAAAAATATTTCTTGAATTTCACTGTGATTCTTCTTCTCTGAATTAAAATAATCTCTCATACCTCAATCTAAATGCCATGTTTTCTATTATACTAACACATAAACACTTACCATCTTCCTCTGGCAACTCCTCCGGACTAAGTTCTACTAATTCAAAGCCATGTTTGATGCACCATTCTTGAGCTTTTTGTCGGTTTACACCTAAAATAATATGCAAAAGAATCTTTATCTTTATAAGTAAAAAAAACAATGAATACCCCTGCAATACTCTCCACAAATCTCAATGTATTCCCTTAATGTCCATGTTATTCTAAATTTATTCTAGGTATCTAAAATAAAATAATATAAAGAAAATGATTTCTCAAACACAAAGTATCCATTCTTAAAAAAAGTAAATATTACAAAACTCCAAAGAGAAATAGCTGAAAATATTTTTGTAAAGTAATAAAGTCATGTGAGATGCACTGTTCTAAGTTAAGGAAACAGATGTACTCTGTTTACCAAGGCATAGCAAACGTACATACCAACTACCATCCCATCTGCATGCCTTACCATTTTCAGATACTCTATCACAGACCAAGATCATCACCTCAGGTAACCATGCTTCTGCCAGTGGAAGCCATGAGGAGACACTATCAAGACCTGATTTCTAGAGGGAGCAAAACCAAACAAACAGAAGACAGACATGTAAGAAACTCACAGAAAATGTAGCAGGGAAAAGCACACAATAATTTCTTATTCACAGCTCTATGAAAAACAACTCTTACTTGTGTGCTGTCAAAGTAAACCACAAATGCTTGGATAGACTCTGCAATCTCTGCAGTGACAAGAAATTTGTTTGGCACCACACATAGATTGATATCCGCTGAATAGTATTTATTATCAATGGTCCAGGGATAAAATCTCACAGCATCGTTGGAAGTCACTTCCACAGCAAGATCTTCTGTTCCAAGGATATCTAAATACATGACACAACATTACAAAGGAAAGTGCAAAACCAATATATGTTGGTCAATTTTCTCGATAAGATACCAGACTAATCTGGTACTTTGGCTGTTTCCCTTTATGCGAGGATTTCAAAGGGCTCTGCATTTATTAGGTCATTTTCCTCTCTGATCATTTGATTATAAAAGTAATGGTGACATAATTTAAGACATTGGTTTTTTTCTTTAAGAATACAAAAATCATTATGACTAGATAATAGATGAGAGAAAATAGTCATCTAACCAGATACCCAGAAAAGAGCAAGTAGAAGAGAAAGAATGACAGCTGTGTTTATTTTATTGCTTAAGTACTTCATGGGAGGTGGAAGGTTATAAAAATCTTATAGAATCTCTAACTATTTTGTACTCATCGCAAGCTAGAAGAAATATAGGATTATGGCTAAACCATTAATAAACTAGAAGAGCTACATATACTCCTTAGACCAAATGCTTAGACATTAATTACATAAATGAAATGAAAGAATGGCTACTGATAAATTACCCTGATTCCATTTATATTCAGCCTTGTTCACAGTCTGAAAGCCAATCCAAATCCTTGTTTGATGAAGACACTGCTGGCAAATTTTAAATCTATAACAGCCAGGCAAATTATTGTAAATGTTTTAATTATAACTAAATCTTTCAGAAATCCAAGAGCAGCATGGGTATAATAGGAAATCCTCACAGTAAGAGACAAGTCAATGATGAACAAATAAACATATACAGATCTGGTCATAGAGCCATCGAAGCATCTTGCTTCCCTCGTGTCACACAGTATTTAGAACTTGAAGAGATGTTAGAAATTGTTCTATCCCAAATTCCCATCTCTCACACCCATAACCCCACCTTTGTTTTATACAAACGTGGAAAATGAGCTTACAGAAGTAAAACGAAATGCCACAAAATAGCTTATTAGAAGAATATATAGAGTAAATGGTCACAACTGCTTTTTTTTTTTAAATGTAAGATATTTATTTTATTTATTTATTTATTTATTTTGAAAGAAAATTGGATTAGCTGTATTAATTTTGTACAAAACAAATTTCAAAGCAAGGAAAATTATTAGTGATAAAGAGATGCATTACATAGTAATAAAGGATTCCATTCTA
>CAUYRT010034502.1:0-30358 GCA_963574885.1 Lepilemur ruficaudatus | reverse complement strand
AGACAGGAGGCTCGCTGTCACGAGAAGATGCCTCAGATCTGTTCACTCCTGCCTGACCCTCCCAGCCCAGGGTGAACCGTCCTCTCCACGTCAGCCAAACTGGAAGTGCACCCCAGAGGCCTGGCCAATGTTTCTCTGGGTGCCAAGTCACTCCTCGGCAGCAAGGAACAGAGGCCTCCTCGGCCACATCAGACTTCTATTCTATCTAGAAAATGACACCTCCCAGCCTGGCATCCAGCAGGGGTAAAGCCTACAACATTCAGAAATACAGACTCCCTGGTGGCGTTTGGTGCAGAGTGTGTGCACGTGTGTGTGTGTGTGCACGTGTGTATATGTGTGCACATATGTGTGCACATGTGTGCATGTGTGTGCATATAGGGAGAAACACAAGGCACGTCTGCCTCCTGGAGGTGATTGATTGAGCAGCTCAAGTCTGGAGAGGACCCACCAAGAGACAGAAGCGGCAAAGCATCTCATCAAGGCTCTCACAGTGCCATGGTGCTAACTGAGGGTCCTGAACATGATGGCCACGCTAGTCATGAAGCCATATATTTGCCTCTGGGATCCCCAAATGAAGATAACATCACAGTTGTTCTAAAGCCACAGAGCAGCTTTACAATTCTCTCTCCCATCAGGGTCCAAACCAGAAGAGAAGAGACACAATCTTGGGCACCATCTTGTAAAATCACCCGGGCATCTGCTTGGGGGTGGGTTTTGGGGCAGGGATGGGCTCGGCCACTGCATGGGGGCGAGGGTGGGGGCACCTACCTGGACTTCACGTGTGTGGTAGGCGATGATCAGACCCAAAAGGATGAGGGTGGACAGACTGATAAGGCATTTCAGGGCCAACGAAAACATGGAATCCTGCAGGAAAAACGGAAAGAGAGAATTAGGGCCAGGAAAGGAGCATCTCACTTTATGCTGAGGCTGTGTCCAGGGGGAGGACTGGAGACAAAGGAGGGACTGTCACCAGCCCCTCCTGGAAGCAGGCTATAGCACAAAGTCAGCCCCAGCCACGGAAGAGCCTCGGACGGGGCCTGGGCCGGCCCTGTCCCGGCAGCTGTCCCTGGGCCTGTTTTCTAGGGCTAAATCACATTCGCATTCCTGGGATGAACGCTACTTGGGCATGATGTATTATGTTTGTTATACATGGCGAGATTCAGTGTGCTGATGTGTTATTCAAAATTTTTGCTTCCGCGCTCATAAGTCATATGAACATAATTCTTTTTTGTGCCGCTATCATATGGTCTGGGCATCAATATTATGCCAGCTTGGCCTCTGTTTTCTCTTAACAAACCTGAAACAGAGGATTTCTGATGTAGAATTCTTTCAGGAATGAATTAGAACGTCCTGGCAGCCGCGCTCACTGCCTGGCTTAGGCCGAGGGCAGAGGAGGGAGGCAAAAGCCACAGAGCAGCTACTGGGGAGAGAAGGGGGAGGACACGGGAGCAGAGAGGTGTCCCGGGCAGGAAAAGGGACTTCTGGGTCCCTCCTACTAGGGCTGGGGCGTTGGGTGGGCTCCATGACCTTCACTGCAGGCTTCCGGCCCCAGGGCACTTAGAGACAGACCTGTAGCATGTGGTTAGGAGCATGGCCTCTGGGGCCAACCACTGGTCCAAACCCTGACACAGCTGCTGAGAGCTACGTGACCCTGGGCTGCTCCCTCCACCTCTCTGCACTTGGGTGCCTCGTGTGTCAGCCAGGGATAATATCAGTACCCTACCTCATGTGGCTGTTGTGAAAATAAGTCAGTATATGTAAAGTGCCTAGAACAGTGCTGGCTAGGTGAGTGTAAGCTACTATTATCATTTACGCTGCCTTCTCTGCAGATCAGGGCATCTGGGTTGGGACTTGCTCTCCTACGCATCTGGAAGCCCGGAAGCGGGACAGCTCCCAGTCCCAAAGGAGGACAGTAACACAGCCCTGAGCACAGGCAGCAGATGAGATCTAGGAAGCATTTCCAAGCACTTGCCACGTGGCAGCCCCGTGCTCGGTCCCTAGAGGTGCACACCACATGCGAAACAGCCCTGTCCTCAAGGAGCTGGTAGTCAGAATGATGCCTGATTTCTGTAAGCACCTTATAGTTTATTAATACAAGAACATATTTGTTCTCATCCTTCCTCGTAACAGCCCTTGGTCTTTATCCCAACTTTACAGACATCACAGGCGGAGGCCCAGTGGGGTGAATGGCTTGTGCCAGAGTTCAAAGCCAGGGGCTCTGACTCCCAGCCCAGAGCACTGCCCACAAGCCCTCGGGCCCACTCTCCAATGGGAAACGGGGTAGAAACGTGGGGAATGTCCATTTAAATAGACTTAAATGATATATTAAAGCAACAGTGGAGGGTAGGATATGATTAATTGCCAAGTGGAACCTACAAGAGAGTTAGGGGAGCTCAAGGGAGAAAGATGTCCCTCTAGACGAGCCAGAAAAAGCTTTCAGAGGGGGATGTGAGAGGTGGCTGACATCTGCAGAGTGAGGAGGTGGTGGCCAATACGGTGACCACGAGAGTAAGAGGAGGGCTTGGAACTTGAACCCAGGACTGCCAGATGTGCAAATCCAAGCCTCAGCCACCCTCTGTGGGCGGAGACAGAATGAGAGCTCTCCCTGGTGTCGATCCATCTCACCGTTCATTTTTTGATACAGTTATTGAGACCTACTTTGTGCCAGGCACTGGGGATATAAAGGAGAACTAATGAAATTCATTCATTCATTCATTCACTTGCTCACAACAATTTCAACTGCTTCTCATTTGTTGAGCACCTACTGGATATCCAACAATGTTCTAGATGCTGCAGGAGATACAGCGAGGCCCCCTGCCTGCCGGAAGCTTTCAGTCTGGCTTGTACACAAACTATGACTTTCTACACCATGTGGGGTTGTCCGGCTATGGGAAAAGGTCTCCACTCTGCTCTACCCACAAGACGGTCTAAACGTAAGCCAGTCTTCCTTTAGCCTCTTCCGTGTTCACTTACTCAGCACACATGTATGGGGGTGCCTAAGGGGAGCTGGTGCTGTGGTCGTCCAGTGTGAGCACAAAGACAGACAGCGTTCTGGCCCTCAGGAAGATTTCCATCTTTAAAAGCACTGCTTGATGCCTGGAACGCCCTGATCGCAAGATGTAGATGGGCTGAAAAGAGTAAGCAGTGAATTCAGGGTTGCTCAGACTGTTTTAGGATAAGACAAACCCCCCTGTAGGAATGAACTGGAAATAGCTCACAAAGTTTTTCAGGCAGGAATGACCATAATTTCCTTTTCAAAGGGGTCTGAAAGCATCTGGGGAGCATCACGCCTTCCCCAGGAAGGATTCGGGATCAGCTGCACATTTCAACCTCTGATTTATGTTTTTTGGCAGAAATTGAAATCAGAATCCAAGCCTATTTCCATCACTTTTACAGGAAGAGGGGAAGGGGAGGGGCCAGATGCCATCTCTTCTCCTCTGAGCCTCTTACTTTTGTCCTGAAACCCAAAGCCTTTACGTTAACAGGCAAGTCCCACCTGCTTCTCGGTTTGGCCAGTGCAACCTCCTTAGCCAGCTCCAGCGCCACGGGGGACCCAGCTGTGTGCGGGGACAACGGGGACTCTCCATACATCACAGATGTCCTTGCATTCGCCATCATCGCACATCAACAAAAAAGTAAACCACCAACCATTTCTAACAGCCGGGAAACATGTCGAAGAAGTCTGGCTGGGCTAGAAATGTTTTCTATTTGTTAAAATGTCGAATTATCATCTTTTCTTTGCCTCCTGAATGCCCATGAAGCTTGAAATGGGTGTGGTTCTTGGGGTGATGGCAGCAACATGAGACTGCCACACACCACATGCGGGGGCACCTGCCACACCTGCGGTGCCCCCACTGACTCCCGTCCAAGGGCCGAAACAGGACTCGTGGAGCTGGAGGGAGTCCTGTGGTCAACCGGTCAACCTTTCTCCCCTGGGACTCAGAGCTCTTCAACACCAGAGTAATAATCCTTAACACACAGGAATGCTTAGGAATTCCATCCCATTTGACAGGAGTCATTTTTTAAAGCCATTTATTCCTAAATGCCCAAAAACATTCAAGTGGTTAAGTAAATTTGAGACCAGCCAGGGATAGAACACTACACAGCCACTAAAATACACTCATGTAGAGAATATTTGAAAACACAAAAAAAGGTTGATGATATATTAAGTGAAAAATTCAGACCCCAAAACTATATATGTAGTATTTTTCCAATTATTTATTTTTTACTTTTTTTAATGTAGATAAAAACTGTGAAAATATATCAAATATCCTAAAGGACTGGGGTGTTTTTCTTATTGTCATTTTTCTTTTCTCTTCAAAATTTCTACAATGAGAATATACTAGTTTTGTAATTGAAAAACTTTTTGGTTTTTTGTTTTCAGTCTGTGCCCTGGACTGCTAGAAAGAGGCAGCCATGTGGATGGGGTGAGTCATCTTTATTTGTGACGTGGCGAGCGCCTGGCCTCGGTGGCCGTGGGAAACACCTGTGTCTCCAGCCCATCCCGTGATGGGGATAAGGACGTAGGGCTCCAGCCTTCTAGAGACCATTTCCTTTACTTACTGCCTGTTTTCTAGTCTCATACTATAAAGTGCCATGGTACCCAGATCACAGCACAAGATCACATGCCCCTGCCAAGGGGAGACTCGGGCCCTGTGTAATGCTGGGGCTAGGTGACCCACCTCAGATGGCTCTATTGCTTCACCTGACCCTCAGTGTACGGAATCCATGGCATGACACATCACACTGTATTACCTCCACAATCCATTAGAAGCTGAGTACAAGTGCTTAATAAGTGCTTCTTGAAACTGCTTAATAACCATACTTTTCTTTTTACCTAACATTTACCGAGTCCTGATTATGTACCAGCTCACAGACTAGGTCTTCTGCACACTTTACCTCCAATCCCCACCCTGCAATGAAGGTCATAATGTCTCCATTTGACTGATGAAAAAACTGACAATCAGACAGGTGAATTGACTTTTCCAAGTTCACACAGTTAGTTGCTTATGCCAGATTCGTCTGTATGTCATGCTTTCCCCTGCCTTTAAAATGACCCAGGCTCCCACGTCGGATAATGAGTCCCTGTCATCCTAGCAGAGTCTGGCTGCATCTGTCAGGGGTGCTGCAGAGGAGATTCCTAGCAGGGGAGAAGGTTGAACTGAATTCCTGAGAGCTGCCTCCATCCACGCAGTCCCTGTTCTGCTCTGGGCCCGAAGCCGCCCTTCATGGATCTGTGATTTCTCAGTGGTGACAAGAATCTGTAATAAAGCACTACGACCCGGGCCTACCGGGCAAGGGGGCCATCATGAACCCACTTTTACAGAGGAGGAAACTAAGGCTTTGAGAAGTTAGGTCACTTGTCCAAAGGGCATGGCCAGGAAATGGCAAAGCCAGGATTTGCTGAAGGCAGGTTTTGCACCCGGACCTGTCTCCAGGTCCCGTGCCCAGCCCGGGCCCCAACACCCCACCCGCTCCTGCAGTTCGGACTTGCTGGGCCTCCGATTTCTGCAGGGAGAGTTCTCAGAGCTGCTCCAGCCCTTCGTCTCCCGAGGCTGTGCAGAGGGTAATGAAGTGTGTTCCCTGGCTTCTGAGCCAGCCATATAAATTGCTCTCCTGGCCTGCCTTGTAGCTTCCAGAGACAGGCCAGAATTGTAATGATGACGGTAGATCTTCCCAGAGACTTGAAAGTTCTAAATGTGTTTTATTGTTTGGAATGTTGCAAAATACAGAAAGCTATGCTTACAGGCAGAGTCCTGGAGGGGCACTGAACCGAAGTGCAATACTAGCTTAACTGAGAAAAGGTGTGCAAGCTCCTTCCCCAAACAAGCTGATACCCCCAGAGAGAGAGTGTGTGTGCGTTTATATGCGTATGTGGTCCATTCATGATTTCTGTCACTGGCTGGAACCCCCAGAGGGAAAGAGGGGATAACATCTGGAGTCTGTATTTATTGAATTAAGGCCTGATGTGTCTCTCTGACATCACTACATTTTGTGCATTCAATTGGGGAAATAATTGATTTAGAAATCTTTTTTGTTTAATAAGGTCAACTTTTCCTTCAATTTCATGGTGAGGCTCCGAAATTGATTGATATTCAGCATCAGTTTATGACTGTGGCTCTGTAATGGTTGTCCTAATTAGATACTCTTGCTAATTAATGCTATGCAAATTAAACCAGACTCTCCTCCACTGGCAGGGAAGACCACATTCCTGGTTGCTGTTCTCCAGGGAGACCCCGGGCTCCTTTCCTTCCACATCAGCGCCAGGCCCCAGTGGCCTTATTCCTTCCTCTGCTCTCACCTTGCCCTTTCCTTGGGCTCTTTTCTTCTTATCTCTCCCCTGCCGCACATATCTTAATGCAGGCTCCTCCTCCCAGGTGGAGCTGCCCAGTTAAATGACAGTCATTTGCCCTCCCAGCATCCTCAGAGGGGCCTCTTAGCCTGGTACCTACCAGGAAGTCAGCCACCAGGTCCTACTTTGGTCACTCATGGTCCAGAATGGAGTCACTCAGACCCTCTTTCCCCTCGGACTATCCAACGTGAGAGCAGGAAAAGCAGGCAATGCTGTCACAGTGGGATGGGGGGAATCTCGGGCTCTGAGAAACAAGAAGTACCAAGGCTCTGACGCTTCACAGCCAAGAGAGCTCTGGAGGAGAGGCCCTGGGCTTGGATCAGAGCGTGCGGAGGGTCTCAGCCTCCCTGTGGTGAGCGCCTGGCTTGGACAAGTCGCCACACTCTCCTAAGCCTTAGTCCCCTGGTAAAGTGAGAGTCCTGCACTGAACGGTCCCTGGAGTTCAGCAAAGCCTGATGGCCAAGGCACTGGGCACACACACCACAACATACACACAAGTCACGGGGACACACCAAATACACGTTCCCTTTTTTTTTTTTAATTTTAGCAATTTTCTTTTCCCAGGCATTTCTGTACACACTGAAATGGTGGGCGTGAAACGGTCAGCCACAAAACCCACTCACAACACCCTCTCCTCAAACACTACAAGGCAAGGCTCCCACTTTCAGCTGTGCGGGCTCACTAGGAAGATTTTATTGTCTCTTTCTAAATAACGTGGCACTGGAAACAGAAAGGCCAGAATTCAAGTCATTTCTTTGCCACTTACTAGCTAGCTGTGTGATACTAGATGAGTCTCTTGACATCTCTGGGCCTTGGGTTCCTTTTCTGCAAACAAGGACTATACCCACTGTGCTCACAAGCGTTAGGGGATAAGACGAGATAATGCACATGAAACAAACTCATTATTTTCACACAAAGAAAAGTTCACTTTCTCTTGCTACACAGACATCCATGCAGGTAAACTCAGCTGCTCAGTCTGGGGCTGCTGATTGCACCTCCAATATCAGCATTTTATGGTTGCGACAATTTACAAAGATACCACCCAGGGATTTCAGACAGACACTTTTCCCTGAACACCTGCCCCAGCAGCATGCTGGGGTCTGAGCCACCAAGTGTCTGGCCCTACATTAAAAAAAAAAGTAAATTGAAATGTATTTTAATTACAAAAAGAGAGAGAGAGAGAGAAAGGCGCTTTTGGCAGTCTGCGGTGGGCCAAGCATTCACTCACTCATCCATTCCCACATGTATTTACTGAGCTCCTGCCATGCCCAGGCCCTGTGCTGGGCACTTGCAAAACTCCAGGGAGTCCCCACATCCTTCAACCCCAACCTGCTGCACCTGAATCCCCTGAGAGCTCCCAGGAGCTCATCCTAGGGGCTGCCCTCTGCACCATCATCCCCCCCCACCTTGATGACCCATCCTTGCTAGACACCCACCCCAGCCTCTCGGTCCTGCCCACGGTGCAAGGTCACGAAGAGACCAGCTGACAGCAGGGGAGGGCAGGGGGCTCTGGAGGACGCGTAGGGCTGGGCCAGTCAAAAATAAGCGGGAAGCCCAGGGTGAGAGAGCCAACCTGCAAGTGGCTCCTCTGAGCTCAAATGACCAAGGCTCGTACAGCTGAGTGGCAGGCCTGGATGTGAGAGGCGAAGCTTCAGACACCTTTCCCACCTGCCCGCGCCCACTGTGTGGGTGACGGTGCCTTTGCCACGGGTCACAAGAGTGGAGACAGGGCTGACCCTCCCAGCCACCCTTTCTGCACCCCAATCACCTTCTTACAAGAGCATCTGTTCTGGACTCACCTCTCAGCCTCACGCTGGGGCATGCTTGAGGTGTGCTCCCAGAGGGCGGAGAGCTGAGGCTGAACCATCCACTCTCTCCTCCCAGTCCCAGATGCAGAAGCAGAGTCATTATGAGCCAGGTGACCAGTGCTGGGAGGGGGTCTGACCTAGACCCAAAAGCAGATGGCTTCTTGGAGCCCCGTCCTCAGTCCTCTCGCACCCTCCCCTGAACGGCTTCTGTAAAGCCACCATTGAAGCTGGGAGCTGTTACTCGCCTCAACACTACAGGTAACCTCAGCACCAAGAACCCCGCTAGCCTGCAGGGGGCCCCACATCCACACCCTGACCACGCCAGGTGTCCCCTGTCGGCACCGCCCAACTGGTGACCAAGCACCTTTCACCATCTACCTCTCTACCCGTGATGTTGTTCTCTGTCACTCACCCCTGCCGGAACATAAGCCCCAGGGGGCAGGATCTTTAAGTTTCACTTGTTCACCCCTGCATCCCATGCCTAGAACACTGTCCAGCACATAGTAGGTCAATAAATATTAACTGAGCACTGAATATTTGAATGGAGTGAAATTTTGAGACACGTCAAGCAGGTAGACACTTCCATCCTGAATTTCCAAATCCATGGAACCTAAAGAGAGATGACACAATGACCGCTCACATTCACTGTGCACTCACCATGGGCCGGGCACTGTGCTGCCTGCATTAGACCCTCAGATAACCCCGTGGCCCCACACTAGAGATGAGGGTGCTGAGGCTCAGTCACTTGTCCCCAGTCCACAGGCCAGGAAGCGGTGGAGGCTAGATTCAACCCAGGCTGGCTGGCTCAAAGATCCGTGCCTTCACCAGGGCAGGTCTGCAGGGAATCTCACGACAGGCAGGGTGCGATCATCAGAACGTCACCCTTCCAGGCCCAGCCCGCACCTGTCTCACTGGCTCCCTGAGGAGGCCCCGGTTGTGAGCCATTAAACCTTGGTGGCTCACTGGGACAGCGAACAGCCTGCAGTCAGGGCTGGGGGCCTATGCTGTCTCTGCAGGTCTGGCCAAACCCGAGCGTGGTGTGGGGAGAGCAGGCAGGAAACTTGCAGAGTGAAGGAGGTCACTCATCAAGTCAGGCTGCCCCAGGGCATTTCTCTGGACCTCCACTTTGTCACTCCCGGAAGGAGATGGAACCTGATGTCTGTAGGACGTCACGCAGATAATAACAAGGGCATTCAGGTCTGAGCAGAGGGTGGCCTGGTAATGTTTAGTGAAGCCAGCATGAGGACCAGGACACCAATTAAGAGGAAATGATCCTCCCCAGGCCCCGGCTCTCCCGCTGTGCGATGCCCCAAGGAAGGAAGGAAAAGGTCATTTAGGAAACCACGCTCCCAAAATATCAAGTCAGACGGGTAACCCCTTCAGGCCACAAACATAATTCCAATTAAGGGGATGGTTTCCTTTATTTACAAGGTCCGTGCAGAGGGGAACTGGCATATCATGAATTCTCCACTGCACGCTTGCCTATAATTTATTTTCCTGCCCCACTTACAGTCCTGGCAAAGATTCCATGCAACTCAATCGAACTTTTTATCACATGCTTGCCATGTGCCAGGCACTGTGCTAAGTGTGGAAGGTAGAAATACACACAGTGAGGTCTTTTCAAGGGCAGTTTGGTACTTGTGGATGCTCAGGTAACTGAAAACTGGCCCACCCTAGGACACAAAGCAAGCACTTAACAAATATTTGTTGAGTGAATGAATGTGGTATGGTAAGCACAGCCTCAAACTTTTGAGCTCTTGTACAGAGGCAGAATGAAACCAGAAGAGGGTTGTATCTCCCCACCCCTATAGGGAGTATGAAGATGGAAATCCGGCAGACACCAATAGCCCAGGTCCTTCTAGAACTGAGGGACCTTGGCCCCACCCCAGAACAGTTAGATCAGACTCTCTGCAGGTGAGGCATGGGCACTAACTTTTTAAAAAAATATCTCAGCAATTCTAATGTGCAGGCTAGGAATGAGAATTGCTGCTCTAGGGCACAAGAAAGAAGCCCAGAAGGCTGGGGTTGCCCTCATAGCCTTGAGATGCTGTCAGACAGCCATAAGCAATGGAGTTCCGGGATCTTAGCATTGGAAGGAAACTTAAAAGCCATCTAGTTCAGTGGCCCATGAGTCTCCACTCTGAGATTCTTGGCATGTTGTCATCAGTCTCTGCTTGATTATCTCCAGGGACTGGGAGCTCACTCTCAATGCAATCCTTAAGAGACTCTACTTCGAATGGCTCTGTTTCAAAGATCTGCCTTCAGCACTTGGTCCCTAATAAAGCTAAACAAACAAATGCCTCTGTGAAGCCCCACTCTGACTTTGGCATCATGGTGCCTATGCCAATGTCCTTGACAAGTAAGCCCCTCCCCAGAACACACACTCATAGAAGCACAGAAGCCCTGGAGATCGGCTAGTTCCCTGCCTCTCATTCTACGTGAGGACACTGGCCTGGTGAGGCTGGCTTGCCTCCATCATACAGCATCCTGTGTTGCAACAAACCTTAGAACCCACATGCTGGGGCCCCTGGCCTGTGCCCAGAGGGGCAGGTAGCCCTGCCCACTCTGTTTTTCCTATTTATGAAAATATAACAACCAGTCCCTGAATTCATCTGCTCTCCAAAAGCCTGGATCCCTATCCTGGAAGTCACCTCCAAACCTGTCACCTAGTCACTCTGCTTCCTTCTCCAATAAAAAATCGGCTCCTGATTACCTTTCATCCTCCTCTGCTTGTGGAATGGAAGTGCTCTTGGCCAGTTGGCAGTTACATTACTCTTGTGGTGTCAAAAAGCCCCCATGGCCTTCTCCGGCTTTGACGAATGCACACCTGCCACCATGCGCCGTGTTCCGAAGGCCCCAACACCACACCTCCATCTCGGGAGAGGCACTTACTGAAGGTCTCTTGTTCCAGCCCTAAAATCCACCCTGGCAGCCTGGGAGGACAGAGTTACAGTGAACCATTTAACCTTTATTCACCCTCCAGGTATAGCCCTGCAAATATTTACTGCTCTGCTCACCAAGGCCATGGCCCCCGTATTTCACCCAGACTGCAGAAACCCCCATTTTCTTAAATGTCCTAGAATATTTGAAACAAATAAATGTGCTTTCTGGATGGCTTGCTTTGAAGTAATTTTGTTTTCTCTTATTAAAACCTATCTGGCCCCCAAACCAATAAAACAGCAGGAAATCACTTGGCTCTGCAGAAAGCTGTGCATTCCCTGATAGACTGGGTTTCCGGCTAGAGCTAAACCAGGCTTGCCAGGCTTGTCCTAGGTCTGGGCTTCCCTCTCCCCATCCGGCCCCAGCCAGCCACCGACAAGATGCACAAGACTCCCAGGTTCGCTGCAGGAGCTGCAGTCAACTAATTATAAGGAACTGGCTAAATGCATCTTCATATGGCTATAACTTGAAATAAGAAGATTCATTTGCATCGCCTGATAGCCACAGAGAAGCGTGTGTTGGCCTTAAAGACACAAGGCAAGGCCTGCAGACTACTCCCCTCCCCGTGTCCTCAGCCTCATCTCACCTCCACCTGGCTGTCCCTCTTTGCTCCTCCAGCTTCTGCCTCCGTGTGCACCAGAGGCTGCTGCGGCGGCCATAGCAACACCACGGCCCCACCATGGCCCCACCTGTCCCTTCCAACCGTATCAGGGAATTCACGGTGGAGAAAACCTGCCACTCCAACGTGGTGCTGGGAGGCCAACCCATTTCTATCCCTACACTGGGCAAAATCATCCCCCAAGCCTGGCAAGGTTTGGGCCAAGTGAAAATTTTTAAGACACCCAGAAATCACATATGGTGAGAAAAACAACCGCCTGCAGGCTCCACAGACATCTCTGGAGGCTGTTCTGGAGTTTCCCAGATAAAGAACAGCCCCATCCGTGTTTCCCGGCCATGTCTCCAGGCTTCCTGGAGCTGCCAGAGCTCTGAAGGCAATATCACCTTCCTTCCACTTCCACGCCCGTCGTCTTGCCAACAAATACGAGACGACAAGTCCTCCAGCCAGCATTCAGACGTAGCTGGAAGGGGCCTTGTAGGCCACCTAGTCCAACTCCCCCATTATACAGACAAGGAAATTGAGGCCCGGAGAGCCCCTCTGTCCCACCCCAGGCCACACACCACGAACAGAAAGGGCTGGCACTGCCCTCAGCCTTCCGAGGGCTGGTCTGGGTTTTGCCACATGCCCATCCACCCATCCACCAGCGGAACACTTCCCGGAAGGGGCAGGGCCCCGTCTTAGTCCCCTCCCAGCCTCTTCAGCTACTCGATTCACGTTCGGGGACTGAACATTTCTTATGTGGCTCATTCAAGGGCAAATCAGGAGAAATAACAATTACCTACTCCAGGTTCTCCATCTTCTTTTGGCTTAAAAACACAAAAGCTTCAACATAAATAAAGGGAAACGGTCTGGAAAAATAACCAGTTGGCGTGGAATTACTGGCATTTCAGTGCTGCATAAGTAGTGGAAATACTGCTTTTCAGAAGCGCAGCACGGCCATGAGTTTCCCAACCATTTGGCACAGGCTTTTCAATTGTTTGGATGTGATGGACGATGTTGATAGAAGTGGTGGAGACCAAACGCAGGCTATTAACAGGCCGAACGTGGCACTTTCAGAACTCTCACTAGCTCTCTGGCACCAAACTGTTGCCAACCTGCCTACCTTTTTTTTGCCTTGAAGTGCCATCAGTTCCAGCAATGGGGCACCACACAAGCCACATTGCCTGCCCGGGTCCGAGCAAGCTCATCTGAGAGCCCAGAGCAAGGCCAGAGGCCACAGGCCGGTGTGGGCTGCCGCCCTGTGCCGAGCTTCAAGCAAATGGCAAGGCCTGGAGGTGCCCCGGGTGCTGCCCCCGCCTAGCACAGTGCACACCGTAGGTGACCAGGGAATCTCTCCACCCCTCCACATATTTATTGTATCTACTTCCTTCCTCCAAAAACCTCCATGTCAAGGCAGGAGCTCATTCCACCCCAACTGGTTCAATTGGAGCTATTTCAAGGCCCAAGGGTCCCCACGGTCCCCTAAAGGGTGCTGCTTCTGGAAACTCTCTCCAGATTCAAACGCTACAAGGACTTACTGTGTACCTATTACATGACAGGCCCTGTGTCAATCCATCCATTTTTATGTAGGATCTTACTTAATCTTCCCCCAAAAAATTGTCCCCACTTGGCCAATGAGAAAACCAAGGCACAGAGTATTATACAACCTGCCAGGATGACATGGCCAGTAAGTGGAGGAGCTAGTCCTTAGACACAAGTCTTCTGATTCCAAGCCCAGAAGTGGAGAAGACCCAGGCAAAGTCCCTGCCGAGACCTGTGCCCTTGCCCCCTGCAGGTGTGGTCGCTTGTTTCTACCCCACTGAAGCCAGATGTGCTGGTCCTCTCTCTCTCTGAGCTCTGTCTGTTCCCACAGCCACGGAACTCCCTGGTCCCAGCCAGCTGTCCTCTACCTGCTCGGGGTCAGCCACAGAGGAAGCCAGGACAAAGGCTAGAGCTTTTGGCACCATCACCATCTTTAATGGCTATTAAATGAGAGTAAAAATCCTTTCTTCCTTCCAGGGTTGTTGTGAGAAGATAGGATAATAAATGTGAAAATGTCCTACCGGTTAAGAGTTCCCAGGAGCCTAAAACAGTCTTTGCATAGGATGACAATACATCCAGGCTTACCCAGAAAAGTCCAGTTTATGCCTGTTGCCTGGCATAATTATTAATATGAATTATTAATGTAATGTTCTTTAAAGTGTCCCAGTTTAGACAATGAATCATATGATCACCCTATGTAAGTAGCATTGGCTGCCATAAGGTCTGAGAGAACTGGGGCTCCCTTCCTGCCCTCTGCCCCCACATCGCCCAGTTTCAACCCCCACCTGGTGTAGTGGGAGGGGTGGGGTGCAGGGTTGCCATTAGCAGACCCTTTGCCAGGCTCATGGACAGGCATCATTTTGCTAGATCAAAGAAATTATTAGTAGATGTTATTTTTAGCAAGGCGGTGTCACAGTGCCTGGATTAATTGCAGTTAATTATATGTCACTCCTTTAAGTTTTATTCCATCAATTATGGACAATCACAGTCATGTGCCTAGCCTGCTTTAACCCTTGGTGGTCTGAATTTCTCAGTACAGAGGAGACTGTAACCATGGAGAGGGCTGAATATCAGAATATATTTGCCACTGAATCATTGTGTCCTGAACGTCAGTTCAGGGCTTTCCTGTTTACACGGTAGTTTCTTACAGTTTCCTATTTGATCCCTGGGAGATAGGGAGAGCCACTCCTATCTCACAGGTGGAAAAACTGAGGCCTGGAGTATTTAAGCAATCACCCAAGGTCACCCAAGCTAGGAACCCAAATCCTTCTAACACTGTGTTACCAAAACATTTCCAAGTCTTCTTTACAGATCGATGAGTATGACCTGAGAGCTCTTTGGAGTGTAACCCTCAGGCTTCAGTGGTACGACATGGCCTTCTGGCCAGGCACAGGGGACAGTGTCTGAGGGCGTCTGGAGGCAGGCCTGCCAAGGGGTCAGTCAAATGCTCCAGATGATGCATGTCTGCCAGCAGAGCTGTCCTTTACCTTCAGTGTTTCATGTGGCCTTACCGAAAACAAGAAAAAAAAAATCAAGAAACTCCAAAAAGAGTATTCCGCACTAGGAAAATATGCAAACATAAAGACCCAGAACCTTTCTTCTTCTAGCACTCAGCTGGAAGAGCAGCCGGAAGGCACAAGGTGCCGACAGGACTCCCGCAGGCCCCATCTGGGTGCCTCTCAGTGCTGAGATGGGAGAAGCCAGAGGAACGCCATGTCTCACACTCGAATGGCCTGTATCTGGGCTCCTGCTCCATCTACCGTGCCTGACACCAGTTGCAGAATGCTAGTTCTAAACAGATCTCTGAGATCACCTAGTCCAAATCTGCATTTTACGGATGGGGAGACTGAGGCACCAACCAGGGAATGAGTAGCTCCAACCCAGCCTGCCGGGGCAGAGCTGAGAGGGAATGCCAGCCTCTCCCACTCCTGGGTTCTTGCTGACCGTGGCGTGAGTCTCGGCTGGGAACTGGGCCGCTGTCGGGAGCAACTCTCGCAAGGGAAGTTTGCTTCCATTGCTCCTTCTTTCCTCCGCCCTCATCTCGCTCTCCTCACCCACATTTCTTCCCTCCTGCACTATTCCTGTTTTCCCAGGAACAGGCTTTAAGACTGTCAGCTAAAGGGTTGAGGTCTGAGTGGCACTGATGGAGCCCAAGATCCCGCAGCCACAGGGCTTCGTGGTCACCCCAGACTCTGACCGGCTTCACAGCAGGGTCTGGGTCTTATCTGTCTCTCTGCCCCATCACCTCATGCAGGACTTGGCACATAGTAGGTGCTCAATAAATACTTGATGAATACATGAATGGATGCAATATCATGCCCTATTCCCAAGAGAGGAGAGTCAAGAAAATTCACTCCACTACCGATCTGATCATTCGGGTTGTAAACAGCACTTAGAATTGGGGGGAAAAATCTGAGTCACCTTTAATTTCCTCATTCCACTGACTAAACAGATATTTATTTGTTTAGAACCCATTGTTTAAGCCTTTAACTATAACAGCTGTGATCAAAGACCTAGGAAAACAGCAACCCCAGCCAACCCCTCCTCCGGGTTCCTCACCCTGGAGGAGCTCTGGGCCTGGGAGCCCAGAAGCCGGGAAGGTAGCAGAACAAATGATGCTTGTTGGGGAAAACCTGTCTTTCCACACACAGCTGTCTTCAAGGCTTCCTACAGAAGAGGCTCTGGGGGTCCCTGGGCAGGAAGAGACAGCGCTGGGGCTCCCAGGCAACCGCTGCAGATGAGGGCACGCTGCACCAGGGCAGAGCAAAGGAAAAAGGCCACACCAGCCAAGTGCATTGACACCTGTCCACACAGACGTCATGGGTTACCAGGCAGCAACCCCAAATCAGCCGCCGCTTGTCACTTGGGGGCCAGGTGGAAGGGGGCGTTTAGGCGCAGGGGCGTGAACTTGAAGTTTCATTGAAGAGACACAGCTGGGCCCAGGGCTATGTGCTGGGGGAGGAAGGGGGGAGGAAGGTGTTCGTGCAGGGCTGGAAAAGGAGAGGCTGGGCAGTCACTGAGCCATGCGGGTCAGGAGTGCACATTCTTCCTGAAGGACGCACCTCTCCCTCCAGCTGCCACCAGCTGCTGACTGTGGTGGGACAGCTAGGAGACAGGGGTCAGGTGGCCAGAGGTGGATGGACAAAGGGGGTGGGGGTCGAAGAGGAAGGTAGTCATGGGCATGGAGAATGTCAGGGCTGGGACAGGCCTTAGAGCCCCCTCATCTGACATGCCAGGACACGGAGGCCTAGACTTGGCCAAGGTCACCCAGCCACTAGACCCAGACTAGAATCTAGAGCTAGAATCTGGCTCCCTAGAATCCCCCACTCCAGTGCTCCTTCTGCTATACCAAGGAGATTCCACAGCAAGTAATTCAAGACACAAATCTTGCCATCCCACTCCTCAAATCCCTTCTGCAGCTCCCCACAGCCTCTGGGGTAAAGGCAGATCCGCTAAGCAAGGCACCTGCGTGCTCCGACCCCGGCCTACCGCTCCAGCCCCTGTCTCATGCTCACACCGTAGAGTCTAGCCATACTGAGTTATCAGTCACACTCCTGCAAAATGCACTAAGCTTTTGCTTCTCTGGACCTTTGCACGTGTTTGCTGGGCTAGGAACGACCTTCTCTTTCAGGGGATCACATTCCTAGTCAACCTTTGAGACCAGCCCCACCCTCCAGAGCTGCCGCCTCCTCTGAGCTTCCGCCCCCGCTACACTCAGGCCTGTTTGGGAGACAATCTAGGTGAAGTGTCTGTTTACCAGGCTGTGAGCTCTTGGAGTGTGGGAACCAAGCATTTGTCATCTTTCTGTTTCTCCTCCACCCCCAGCACCTAGCACAGTGCCTGGTATGTGAGAAAAACTCCGTTAATGTTTGTGGCATTAATTACCAAATTAAGGAGTGAATGAACCCCAGACAGCTTTGCTAATGCCTCGCTCCTCATGCAGCTTCTTAGCCTACGGAACGGCCAGCACCACTCAGGGTAGTCTCTAACCTCTGCTCTGCTTCCTGCTGTCCCTCCCACCCCATGCTGGAGGGTGGTGAGGTCTCCAGCCACAGCCAAGTCGTGTGACGTGGTAAGTCCATGGGAAAACAGCAACTGAGAGGCAGGTGACCCGAGTAACACCTCCAGTTGATGCTGACACAGGTCACTGCACAGTGATGGCAGAGCAGCCAGGCTGGTTGCTGAGTTCACTTATTCATGAAATGAGCCCGGAAGCACGTGCCCACTGCCATCGAGTATACCGCGATTAGCAGCCCTCAGGAAGCAGGGCACAGGCATGCACCCGCGTCGCTGCTCCAAGGCTCTGGGTACCCGCTCCAGAAGGGGAGCAGATCCCATAACCCACAGGAACACTAAGCCCGCAGAAGACCCTGTGAGGGCTCTAAGTAATGTGATTTTATAGCCCATGAGCCTTCCAGCTTCTTTTTCCCTAAACAAAATACAAACAGGATATGGTACCGAGTTTACATCCCCTGAGCACCACCAACTGGTAGGGAGGGAAGGTACCCACGCAGCAAGACAACAGCAGGGACTTGGCCTGGGGTTAGAAAAGACACCGCGGGCAGTCCACAACGTGGATGACCCATGCCCGGCGACCAAGGGCTGGCCTGGGCGCAGAGTGTGCTCCGCAGAGAAGGTCCCTGGGCTCGGACCTCAGCTCAGCTCTCACTTGGCAAGGCCAAGCACTCCTTGCCTGGGGCAGACCCGGCCACAGCAGGCCTCAGCCAGCCCCAAGAGCGTTTCAGGGGGCGCTGGCCACCGAGGGAAGTGTTTGGGTGACGGAGCACAGACACAAACAAACACAGGCGGGACAAGGTGCCGGGAGCCACATACCAGAGCTGCTTCTCAGAACTGCAAATGGTCCTCAGAGGGCACCCAGCAACTAGCTCCTTGCCAGGAGGAGGGTGGGCAGAGAGGCCTGCAGGGCCGGGGGCAGGTAACAGGGTTGGCGGGGGTAGGGCCCAGGGAGTTGGGGATTTCTAAGACTCAGCCTGCAAACCTGGCAGGAAAACACTGGAAATTGTACTCATTCCGTTTGGTTTGTCTATTTGTCTCTTGCAATTTATCTAGTATTTCCTGAAAGGTCGCCGGGTGGTGATTTCAATATTGTAGAATTTGTAGAGATGCTCTAAAAGAAATGTACAAATTTCACAGGTTTATGCCGGCTTAAAGGTAATATATTTTATTAAAAGTGTCTATTCTGAGTGCACTTTGGATAGGATTTGGTGACTGATTGGTTAGAAATCCAAAGGCCTTGTGCTATTAAAAGATTCACTGTGGGTTTGGGGTGGTAAAAAGAAACAGAAATCAAAGGCATCTGCAAAGGTACGGTTGGTGGATGGAGGGAAGAGTGATGAGCGAGATCACAGACGCTGTGTCGCCTGGCAGTCCCCGAAGCAGGGAGCCGGGTAAGGAAGACGCTGATTACAAGCAAAGGGCCGCGTCCCGCAAGGCCTCTCACCTGCCCAGATCCCCCAGGCCCCTTCACTCCCCTCTCTCCGCTCCTCATTAGCTAAATCCAATCTTTGTCATTCAAAGGAAAATAAACAGGGAGCAATCGCCTGAGAGTCCTCCTATCTGCACAGAACGGCTTCTGGAAGCAAACACCTTTTCCCTCAGCCCCAGTCAGAACCGTCAGAATTCTCTCCAAACAGCAGAGCCATTTCCTTCCTGTCAGCCCAGTGATGCACAACCTCCTGTCGGGACAGCTGAGGAATCTGAGGAAATGTGTCTTCCCTCACAGCCGCCACCTCAGGTTTGCAGAGCTATGGCGGTGCCAACGGGCAGAGATGCTTCAGGAAGCAGCCCCTCCCCCGGCCTCCGTCCCCAGCAACACCCTCCCCCAGCCACCGAATCCACACTGGTGTGTGTGTGCCTCACTCGGCAGCTCTGGCCTCTGATCCCGGGAAGCCCTCGTGGGGACCAACACTTCCGTCCCCAAAGCCCCCCAGGAGGAGACTCAGCCCAGTCAGGACCCTGGGGCCCGTCAGGAAGACGGAGGCCTGCCCTAGGGCCACAGAGGTGGTGAGAGGGCCAAGGGAGGGGCTTTTCTGGGTAAAGACCGGCCACCGAGAGCCACTCAGGGTCAGCACCCAGGACAAACCCACTGTGGAATAAAAACAAAACCCTCCCTGTCCCACCAGACCCCACATTAAATGGCGTGAGAGGCAGGGAGATGAATAATAAAACAATCGCCTCCATGGATCGAACTCTCCCGGGTGCCTGCATTATCTTCTTTAATCCCCAACAAACCCTGTGACAGTGGTTCCCAAACTTTGCTGTACATGAGTATCACCCAGGGAGCTTTTAAAAATCCCCAGGTTCACTTCAGAGATCAATGATATCAGAAGATCAGACGCGGGGAGGCAGGAATAGGCATTTTTTTAAAGACCCCCAGGCGATTCCAAAATATTGCAAAGTTTGGGAGCCTCTGAGCAAGGTGTTATTATTACTCATTTTATTAATGAGAAATTGACACTCAGAGAGGTTAAGTCACTTGCCTAAAGTCACACAGCTTATAAGCAATACAGTTAGGGTTCCACTTCACACCTCTGTGGTTCCAACATGGCGCCCCCCTCACTGCAGACTTTCTGCAAACAGCCTTTCAGATCTGTCTCCCAGGAACTTCTCTCCCCACTCCCCCGCCCCCCAATCAGAGCATCTCTGGAAGTCTTTGCTTGCAACCAGGAGCAAGGACATGGGACAGAAGGGCACGTGCAGGGCTGGGGAGAGTGGGCCCAGTGTGTGTGAAGGGCCTGTCAGGCGGTAATGGGATTAGCAGGTCCTGCTCCTTCCTCATCTGACAATGCCATTGCAGCTCTCTGCAGAACAAAGCCCCGGCCTAGCGGGAGGATGGCCGGGTGTGAGGGAAATGCACGCAAGAGCACAGATGTGAGGGTGAGCGACCATGACGGAGCGTGAGGAGGAGGACACACACCGCCTGCGGAGGGCAGAGCCCAGGGAGGGAGAGGTGAGGGGAGACCCTCCAGAGTGCTCCAAACCAGAAGCCCCAGAGGGTGGGGGTGCGGTTAATCCACTTCTTTGCTGGCTGTGTGACTTGAGGCTTCGTGGGCTTCAGATCCCTCCCTAGTACCACAGTGGGGTAGGACCATATCATCTCGGAGGGTCCACCCAGCCTGTCCCCTTCAGTCCTTATGGCAGCCCCGATCTTGGTGTGAGTGGGTGCAGATGTGGGAACAGGTATGGCCTCTCCCCAGGCAGCCGGGGTCCACACACAGTTGGGCACACAGAGCCCCAGCTCTCACTGTCTGGCCAGGCCAAGGAGGCCAGTGCACCTGCTGAGCATACAGCCTAGGAGAGGAGCCCCTGAGGCAGCACCTCACACCAGTCCCACAAAGTCTATCAGCTCCACCTCACCTGGTCGCACCCCAAGAGCAAGGCAGCAGGGGGCTGTGGTCATCTGGCATTAGCCTGCTCATCTAAAAGCCCCTCCCTTGCACCCCAGGCTACAGCCTCCACTGGCCCCTTCTCAGGTGCCAGACAATCTGGTTTCCCCTCCAGGGCTCATCTAGGGGCTCTCCTCTGAGTCTTCCCTGGCCCCCCTCAACATAATGAAATGCTCTGTGCTACTTCTGCTCCCGGTTCCAACCTCTCCCCTTGCATACATCACACTGCGCTGCTCCCACCATCCGCTCACACTGCTGTTAGCACAAGGCCCTCGAGGGAAGGGTCCGGATCTGACTCAACAGAGGCAGCAAAGCATCATGGTCTGGAGAAGGGGCTTTGGCGTCAGAAGACCTCACTTAGAGCCCTGCTTTGCCACTTCCTGGCCATGTGACCAAGCCTCAACTTACTCATCAATAAAACAGGGCAGTAAAATTAGTGACTTCATGAAGTTATCATAAACATTAAATGAGTGGCTTAGCACAGGGCCTGGCACTTACAGTAGGAGCTCCATAAAAGAAAGCTATGTGTGTTTTCTATCTCCGTGGTCCTAGGGCCCAGCACCAGCCCCAGCCCATAGAGATAGGTACTTAATAAGTATGGTGCACTGAACCGCTTGAGGCCTTGACAGTCTGCTCAGCCTCTCCAGGAGCTAGATGTGGTCCCTGCCCCTGCCCACCCCCCAACCAGGGCTGGCTCCTGGCATCCATCCACCATGCAGAATGTTCCCGCTTCCCCAGAACAAGAAGCTGCCCCGTCCAGAGAAGCCGACTGCCAGGCCCTCCCTATGCCTGCCCAACCCCCACAGCTGGTTGCCAGCACCCCTTCAGCACGAGTCCCCCACTTCCCCCAGCTTCCAGGCAGCATCCACTGGGTTCAGGCCTCGGATGCTTCAGTCCCAATCTCAGCAAGGGCTCAGGGAGGCTGCGAGGGCAATGCAGGAGGGCTCTTACAGCTGGAGGCTGGCACCCTTCAAAGCAGCGGTCAGAAACGCCCAGAGAGGAAGCAGGCAGGGAGGGTGGGGAGTTCTCTCCTCCAGACACCTTCTCACCCTTTCTTCCACAGAACCCGAGAAAAAGGCACTTGGCAATAGTTACAATTCCAGACGGCACTTAACGAAGTCCAACGCCTCAGCAAGACAGACGTTTGGAGAAATAATGACCCAGGGGACTTCTCAGGGAAAGCTGTCTGTACATGGAGGGGCGGCTATGAGATTTAATGAAGCCAGTTCCACAGGAGAGGCAGGCACAGAGCGGTGTGCCCCTGTCTCAGTGCCTGCCCCTGCAAGTAGGAGGGGTGGCCCTGCAGCCAGGCCGCAGAGGGACAGACACCACAAGCAGGGAAAGGCTAAGGAACACATCCTTAAGCCCACAGGGGCTTGGGGAAGGAACCTGTCCTGTGGGAACACATGGGTGTCCCCCATTACACACAGATCTGGGCAGGCACCCTCCCCCACTCTTTCCCCTCCCCAACCCTCCTCCAACCCCTCCATTATGCAAATCAAGTGACTACACACATTTGCATAATTCATGCATTATTAGTACGTGTTCTTGTCAGGCTTTTAGACTTTATAAAGCAATTTTGCTACCGTTAATGGAGAGTAAGAGATAAGGTTCTAAAGAGAGATTTCCTGTCTTCTTTTCATTAAACACAAAACCATTCTCTAAATGTAAAGCTGGGGAGAGAGTCAGTGACAGAAATGGAGTGACCAAACACTTAGTTGACACTTGGGCCAAGAGCACATCAAAGGCCTGGGTGCCAGGCACCGTACCAGTCACACATCACGTCAGCCAAGTCTCTCACGCACTCTGTCCCTACAGTGCTCCCCAGCGAGGCAGAGGGGCAGGACCGCAGACATTACTGTGAAATCGTTTTGGGTTCCTGGGTGATGCAATGACAACAAACCCAACCCTGTATTTGTATCGCTTTTCTATAATTCACAAAGGCTTTCATTCTGCTGTGGTGCTCAATCCCCACAGCAAGCCTACCAGGTTGGAAGGGCAACATTTTCACCCCATCTTAGAGATGAGGAAACTGGGGCCCAGAAAAGTAAGTCACTAGCCCGAGATCAAACCTAGGCTGTCTGTGTTCTTTCCGCTGCACTGGGACAGCAAGTGCCTTGCTGCTCCTCCATCCCGCCTTGCCCAGGAAAAGACCTCACCCATCAGTCAGGGCGCTTTTCCCACCGAGCTCAGGTAGCACCTCAGAATCCTTCTCAACACAGCCCTTCTGGCAGCTGGTACTGACTGTTCCGCGTTAACACCCAGATAAAACCTATTTGCTATTCCCACACTCTATCCTGCCAACTCCTCAGCATCCAGCCAACACTGTGACAGTGCCACCGGTTTCTGGGAAGTGCTTTCGGGCTAAGCTTAGTCTGGCTGCTCAGCCCCAGGAACCCCAGACAGCCACCTCACTGGCTCCAAAAGGGCTCCAAATGGAACCAGATGCACCTGCCTTTGGGAGCCGATCCAGAAGAGCGGCTCCCACGCCTCCAAGCCCAAGAGCTCTCTGTTCATCTCCCTGCACGGGCCTTGCCGCACAGAAACACTGAGGCCCGCTCGGCCAGTGCACACTTGCTGCAGATGCAGCAGGGGCCAAAGGTGTCTGTTTCTGAAACGGACCTGGCCCTGCTGTGCTGGCAAGGGGCCAAACACTGCCAGATGCCCCCAACCGACACACACACACACACACACACAAACACGCACACACACACACACACACACACACACACACACTGCCCTGGGGCCCCAAGGACACAACTCCGTGCCTTGTACCTCCACTGAGCCTCCTCCATTCCAGAGAGAGATGCTCCCACAATCCTTCCACATGGGCCCCTTCCCTACCCCTGCAAGGAAACCTGTTTAAATGATACTAATAAAACCCCAAAAAGCACTCATTTTGATCCTCACGCACACGTTTGTTATCCAGGCAGGAGAAACGTGGCTCCGGCCTTCCCCAAACCCCTACCAGCCCCCAAGCCCACAGGGCAGGCCTGGCTCCTTTCCTTCCCTAGCTGAGAGGCTAGTCCCCCCCCTTGGAGGACGGCAAGTAGCCTGCCAGTCCCAGAGCATGGGATGGCACAGTGCCCATCCCAGCCAACACCAGCTGGCACAAGCCGCCCTCGCTGGGGGCTTTCCTTCTGGAACCCTTCAGCTCTGGCTTCCCGCCAGGCCCGAGGGAGACAGAATACACCCTCTTCCTGACACGTCCAAAGGGCCTAGACCAAGCCTCTCCCAGCCCACCCACAGCTGCCCGCTCCCTGTGGCTCCTCACTGCCTCACTCCCTGCTCACTGCACAGGGAGGCACTTCCCCTCCCTGGGCACCTGAGCCCCAAATCCACGCCGCCACTGCAGTCGTCAACGGGCTCATTCCTCAAATCATCTCCAGCCTCCTCTGCCAGCGCTTGATGAATTTCCTTCCCAATATTTCCAGGCACGGGCTGTCTTCTGGAGGACCACTGGGCAGCAGCGTACCAAGGAGGGCGGGCAGGAGCATGTGCCCTCGAGAGGAGGAGCATTTTGTCACTGCACTTATTTAGTGCCGGTACATGGTGATAATAAAAAGCAGCCTGACTTTCATTGGTTTTCTTTATTTTTTAACATTCTCTACAGACAATGTGCCCCAGTGTACCTCATTGTCTGCGCAGACTGCCCCCCTGCCCCTTGGTACACCACTGCCATTAGGTGTCTGCAGCCTGTTTCCATGGGGCTGGGTCACATTTCAGGAGATGAAGGCAAAGGGATACTCGAAATGCACACAGAAAGCTCTGGCCTGCAGAAGCTCCGCTGTTCTCTGTGCTGCCACAGTTGGGGGTAATCAAGGCATTTGGGGACTGCCCTTTGGGGACTTACTGTACTTACTAAGGAGGAATAAATGTCTATGAAGTGCTCTGCGTGGCCCTGGTGCTGTTTATCCATCTCAACCTATCACTTCGCTGTGAGGTGGGCATTGGAGCAGCCCCCAGGGCACAGCCTCCCATCACAACCACCCCCACGTGTCGGTGACGGAGGAGGGCGCCAGGGCTCAGAGCCATCCTGTCAGTAGGTGGCAGAGCCAGTTGAGCTGGGTCACACCCATCCCCCAGTGCTGGGCCCCTCTCTGCTCCCCGCCCTGCCTGCCCTGGTACATTCACCAAACATCTGCCGGGCACCTGTGCGCCAGGCACCCTCTGCTACCTTCACATCCCTTATCTCCTGGAATCCTCTGCCAACCCCAGAACATCGCCATCCCCACTGCCCTCAGCTAGCCTGCACATCTGTCTAGGTCACACTGACAGGGGAGGACAGAGCCAGGGTGACTATCAGGTCACTGGTCCTAAATCCAGGGCTCTTGCCTCTCTGGAGCCTGAGCTGGGCCAGGACCCAGCTGAGCCTGGGGAGACATCCAGCCAGCCTCTGGGGAACGCCATCGCAGAGGGAGGCACTGAGGACCGAGGGGAGTCACCAAGGACACAAGCAAGGCTGGAGGCTGGGCTGGCCATGCTCTCCTGATGCCACAATGGGCCTGCCTGCAGGGAGGCCGGTGTTTTGAAAATTTGATGCTAAGGTGAATAGTGAAGGTGATTTACATGAACCACATGATTGTAAGACCCCAGATTTCTGCTGGATGTCCTCCTGGGAGTTTCCCCAGCCTCTCCAAGCAGACACACCCAAGATAGAGCTCACCATCTCAACTGTTAACTGTATCCCAGGTCTTTAGCTCCTTTAAAAGCAGCACAGGACTGCCTCTCCCCACCCATCACATCCGGTCCATCACCGTATCTTGCCAATTGAAACTAGCGGCCATTTACTGAGCTGAGAACATCACACGTAATGTTCTCACAACCACCTCGAGGGTTAAGCACCATTATGCCCACTTTGCACACCCAGAAACTGAGGTTCAGGGAGACCAGGAGAACCTGCCCAACCACACAGCCAGTCACGACCCAAGCTACGACATGAACCCAAGAGAGTAGCTGGCTCCAACACGCTGCTGCCATCCCTCCCATAGCTCTGAAAACGGGCAGGAAGAGGGTGTATTTCATCTCCCTCGGGCCTGGCCAGGAGCCAGCACTGACTGGCTCCAGAAGGAGAGCCCCCCAGCCAGAGCGGCTGGTGCCGGCTGGCGTGGGCACTGTGCCACCCTGCTCTGAGGACCAGCAGGATATCTGGCTGCTTGCTGCTTCCCCCTCCAAGGAACGGCTGGGTTTTGAGCAGAGCAGTGAAGTGACCAACCACGGCACCTACTTTGACCCTCATACACAGCCCAGACATACAGCGGGGAGAAATGCAAAGTCCAACACGCCGCCTCCCCAAAGCCCCTGACTCCCGTATCTTCGCTTCCCACTGCCCCCAGCCTGGCTCAAGACTTCGCTTCTCCTCCTCTAGAACCAGTGCAATGACACTGCTTCCAACTTCCTCCTTCTATAATCCATTCTCCATGCTATGGCTTGATCACACCACTGCTCTGCTCAAAGACGTTCCATTGCTCCCTGCACCTTTAGGCAAAAGTGCAAACTCCCCAGCCTGGTGTGCAAAGCTCCCATAAGCAGGGGGCTCCATGTCCCTTTCTAGTCTTCTCTTCGAGGGTGTTTAGGAAAACTTATCTCCTTTGTCCCCCTGCTGTGAACATCTGGCACTCTCCAGCTTTGGGCCTCTGCCCCTGCTGTTCCTTCCACTCAGAATACTCTTTCCCTTTTGCCTCATTAAGTCCTACCTTCCTTGAAAACCCAGCTCAACCCCCACTTCATCTAAGAAGCCTCCAGACATTAATATTCGCAGGCATGCCCTTAACATGATGCTGAGCCTCTTTAGCGCACTTAGCACAGTCTGCTTGCCTCGGAGTCTAGCAGCCCGAACACCCCTCAATGGTCCATCTCTGGACCCCAACATCCCCAGGGCCAGCGGCTGCCACTGAGCAAGTGTCAATGAACGTTTGTCCAGTAGAACGTTGTCAGAGCTTCAATATATTGGTACAGACCATTCCCCAACAGCAAGTTCGTCTTTCCCTGGGGCTGGTCCTGAGCTCAGAACACAGGCTTGCTTCCCGAAGTGGCCACTGGGGAATCCTGGCCCACTCACCTCAAAAGGATTCTAGCAATGCCCAGGCTGGCACACTCAGCTGTTTCTCCCCCTGCCAGCAAATCTGCCACTCAACCAGCTCTGTCTCCCACTCACACAGCACAGAAATAATAGCCCTGCATTTTCCTGCAAATTCCGTCTTCCCCAAATGGAGACTTTAGATCCACCTGTTCAAGGAGACACAAAACAAGAACCAAGATGGAGCAGGCTGGGGAGAATAGCCACGTGGCCTCACAGGGGCCAAGGGGAGGTGGGGAGGCTGGGCAACTCCCCCCTTAAAGTTATCATCCAGTTCTGGGCTAGAAAGCTAATCATCTTGCCACCTCCTGTGTGCTGGCACATCATAGCTGACTAAGCATTTTTCCCATACAGGCTCCCGCACTGTCCACAGCCCCACGCGATGCAGACACCACTGCCCTGCTTGCAGACAAGACCTCCCAGGAAGAAAAGACACCGAGACTAGAAACAAAGGGAAAATTCCACTGAGGCATGAGGAGCAGGGACTTGGACTCAGGCCTGCTGTGCCGGTCC
Source organism: Lepilemur ruficaudatus (assembly GCA_963574885.1). Lineage (NCBI taxonomy): Eukaryota > Metazoa > Chordata > Mammalia > Primates > Lepilemuridae > Lepilemur > Lepilemur ruficaudatus. The sequence goes on along the minus strand of CAUYRT010034502.1, from coordinate 3,120 downwards.
AGGGTCCTCGATGACACAGGCTGCTACCCTCCTTGGGAAAGGGTGAGGGCAGGAGAAGACCTGGAAAGGCACGCTGCCTGTTAGACTAGCTGTCTCCTTCGTTGCTCGAGTATCCTCGTAACAAGCCTGTGAGAATGAGTCATCCAAAGCAGGGTTTCTCAACCTCATGCCATTCACACTTTGGCCCGGGGAATTCTTTGTTGTAGGGGGCATTCCTGGCCTCTGCGCATTAGATGCCTATAATGACATACCTTCCCTAGTTGTGACAACAAAAAATGTCACCAGACGTTGCTAAATGTTCTCTAAGGAACAAAATCGCCCCAGTTGAGAAGCCCCAATCTAAAGGCTCAGTTGGACCCAGGTTTCATGAAAAGGAGGGCAATCCCCCACTGTACCCTCCCCACCTCCGTCCTGCCAGGTGCCTCTTTCTCCCCAGCTCCTCCTGCACCCCCAGCCCCTACCAGTTCCGGGGCTTCCTCTGTCCCACCTCTCCACTCTAGGTGCAGAGCTCACAGGCATTCCTTATGTTGGACGTGGAAGCAGGGAATCAACATTCACTGAGAGTCAGCATTGACCAAGTGTCAGTCACCACACTGAGGACCTTCATTCACACCACTTCACAAAACACCTGCAAGGCCAGCACCATCACCGCCGTGAAACAGATGAGCAAACGAACTCAAAGATTCAGTCACTGACATCGTACAGCCAAAGAGGGTCAGGGTCTGGCTTCGAACCTAGGTCAGATGGCCTGTTTCCAGCAGGCCTAGGCTGCCCAGGTGGGGTGTTCTTGGTCTACAGTCACGAGACCCTCACCTCCAAGCGTAGGTCCCAGCATCAGATGCTAGTAGGACTGGGAGAGGACCTCAAGACCATCCCCTTCCCAGTCTCAAAGGAAGCAAGTGGCTTCCCTGCGTGGTCCTTGAGAGCCCTGGGCCCTCTGCAGGCTTTGGACACTCAGTGATGTGGATGCTGAACGTGATGCTGGGGGTTCCCAGGATCTAGTCCTCACCTTCCCCAGCCCAGAGACCTTGAAGAGCTTATTCCACCTCTCCAGGCTCATTAATCCCTTCCCCCCACATCCCTGTGGAGTTGAAGGTGCTAGAAAATTAGGACTGCGTGTCTTCAGAGTTTTATATTATTTCAGTAACTTTTCATAAAATAAGGCTTCCCAGCCATGCTGGGGGAGCTTCTGACCATTTATGACTCTTTTTATTCAGCAAACTGCTCTTGGGTCAGCCTTCAGATTTGACCTTGAAATGTGGACTGACTCAAAAAGACCCTAGCAACTTCCAGGGACCTTGAGGGAGTAGACACAGACGGTGTTGGAGGCACAGGTAACTTTGCTGAATTTTTTAAAAACAAGGCCACCCATGCCATGAACTGATCTCTGGAATGCAAGACTGGCCATTCCTCATGGGGCAGGGGCCCAGGCAGAAGCCTTCCACGGCCCCAGGTGCCAGCCTCTGACCTCCATAGCCTCTGGGGCATGTGCTGCCCACATTATGTTGAAATGGACGCTCCTCAAACCTACCAAGTCCAGCCACAAGCTCCCTATCTTCCCCAAAAACTGCTTTCCCACCGTCTTCTCCATTCATTTAACAGAAACTCCAACTTCCAGTAGCTTGGGCCAAAAGTCTTAGCCTTATCCTTGACTCCCCTTTCTCTCACCACTGCCTCCCACCTCTCCATGACCCTTCATCCAGTCCTTCAGGAATGCCTTCCTTCCAGAGATGCCACAGACTCAGCCAGTTTTTACCATCTCACTGCTACCACCCAGGCCCAAACCATTACCAACCTCACCTGGGCTGCCACCAAAAGCTTCTTAATAGGGCTCCCGTGCCCTGGTTCCCCACTTCCCTGTCTGTTCCCAACACTGCAGCCAGAGTAATCCTATGAAAATGTAATTCAGATTTTGTCACTTCTCTGTTCTAAGCCCTCCACCTATTCCCATCTCACCCAGGGTAAAAGCCAAACTCCTGGCCAGGCACAGTGGCTCACACCTGTAATCCTAGCACTTTGGGAGGCTGAGGCAGGAGGATAGCTTCAGGCCAGTTTGCAACCAACCTGAGCAACATAGCGAGATCCCATCTCTACAAAAAGATAAAAGAATTAGCTGGGTGTAGCAGTACATGCCTATAGTCCCAGCTACAAGGGAGGCTGAGGCAGGAAGATCACTTGAGCCTTGGAGTTTGAGGTTGCAGTGAGCTGTGATGACTCCATTATGCTCTAGCCCAGGCAAGAAAGAGCAAGACCCTGTCTCAAAAAAACACCAAACTCATCACAGTGTTCTACAGAGCCTTGCCATGGGCCTCCTTGCTGCCCCAGGTCTGAGCTGTCCAACAGAGCAGACACCAGCCATGGAGCCCCTGCAATGTGGCCAGTGCAACTAGATTTTTATATCCACTTCATTTTAATTAATTTAAATATGGAAACCAATACTCCATTCATTTATTACAAAATTTTTAAGTATGTTTGCAATAAATTGGGTATGTAAGTCTACTCTTTTAAATGGTAATTTTATGAACTTTAAATACAGACCAGGTATTTCCAATGAAGATTTAGTGTCTAATGGAGACGTGCGGTAAGTATAAGCTACATACTGGATTTCAAAGACTTCATATGAAAGATAGAATGTAAAATAGCTCATTAATAGTTTTTCACATTGCTTATACATTGAAATGATAATATTTAATACTATTAACATTAATTTCACTTTTCACATTTTTTAATATGGCTACTAGGAAATTTTAAATGACAGGGGTGGCTGGCACTCTATTTCTAATGACCAGTGTTGTCCAGACCATGCCAGACACGGTCCCGACCCAGGACTTTCGCATTGCTAGTTCCTCCTCCCGCAGAGGGCCGGCTCCTTACCAACTTCAGACCCTCCGGCAGACGTCACCTTCTCACCGTGGCCTCCCCTGAGCACTTATCTGAAATGACTCTCCCCTCGGAAGTCCCTGCACTCCCATCCAGCTTTAATTTTCTTCATAGAGCTTATCACCATCTGACACAATATATAGTTAACTTACATCATTTACTGTCAGGTTTACCTACTAAGCTGTAAATTCCCCAAGAGCAAAAATTGTTTCATGGTTTTTCTCTACTACAGTCATGCAG
>CAUYRT010034500.1:0-10049 GCA_963574885.1 Lepilemur ruficaudatus | reverse complement strand
ATTCATGTGATTAACTGTACACCTCGGTAAATCCACTGAAAATCATTTAATTGTACACTTAAAATGGAGTGTTGGTTGTACATAGATACAGTTGGAGCACTATGTATGTACTCTCTGGACTACTTTGACAGAGTAGGTTTTTGAATGTAACACGATAAGTCAACTTGAGTGGTAATACATTTTGGGAAATCAGCTCACTACAATTTGTGACTGTAAGCATTGTACTGTAAATGCTTTGTAGTTTTCCCCCAATAAAAAAAATAAAAAAAAAAAAGATGTTTGCTTGAACACTAGCAACTAGAACTAAGTATATAACCTTCCAGTAAAATACTTTGAGGAGGGGGGAAAGTCCCCTTGCATGGCCAGGGGAAGGTAAAGCTCAGAAAAGACCTGAGAAGATCTTAGGTTAACACTTCAAGCTAAACCATAGCACAGAGGCAGCCTACCATATTAATTAAAACAAATAGCAACAACAACAAAAGAAAAACAGCAAATTCTGAACAAGGGCAGGGGTGAATCTGATTTTCATAGTTACCACATTTTAAATTCAAATGTCTAGTTTTCAAAAGGCATTTCAAAAAAAAATCAGGGAAGTATGACTCATTTAAAGGAAAACAAGAAAACAAAACAAAAAATAGAAACTATACACAAAAAGGAACTGATGATAAATCTACTAGACAAATAATCTTAAATAACTGTCTTAAAGATGCTAAAAGAAATTAAAGTAAAATGTGGAGAAAGTTGAAGAAACAATTTATGAATGAAATGAAATATGGACAAAGAAATATAAAATCTAAAAGAAACCAAAAATAAATTCTGGAGCTGAATACTATAGTAATCAAAATAAAAGATTACTAAATGAGATCCAAATGCTGATTTGAGCAGGCAAGAAAAAAAAAGAATTAGTGAACTTGAAGATAGAAAAATAGAAATTGTTTGAGGAACAGAAAATAAGAGGAATGAAGAAAGTAAACAGAATCTAAGGGATCTGTGTGACACTGTTAAGCAGATTGAGTTATGCATTGTGGGAGTCCCAAAATGAAGAGAGAGAGAGAGAGAAAGAGAGAGAGAGAAAGAGAGAGAGAGAGAGAGAGAGAGAGAGAGAGAGGGAGAGAGAGAGGAAGGGAGAATATATTGAGAAATGATAGTTAAGAACTTCTCAAATTTGATAAAAAATAAGAATGTAAATATCAAAGAAGATCGACAAATTGCAAGTAAGGTGAACTCAATGTTATCCACATTGAGACACATTATAATCAAACCTCAAAGAGCCAAAATAAAAAAAAAAAAAGAATTTTGAAAGCAACAAAATTCATCATATATAATAAATCCTCCATAAAATTATCACCAGATTTCTCATCACAAACTTTGGAGGCTAGAGTCAGTGGGCTGATATATTAAAAGTGGGGAAAACAATCTGTCAACCAAGAATCCTATATCTGGCAAACCTGTATTTCAAATGTGAGGGAAAAATTATGACATTTTCAGATAAACCAATTACGAGGGAGTGTGTTACCTCTAGACCTGCACTTCAAGAAATGCTAATGGGTGTCCTGTAGATTGAAATAAAAGAACACTAGAACAGTAACTGAAAGCTGTATTAAGAAAAAAAGGATCCCAGTAAAGATTAATATATGGGCAATTGTAAAAGCTAGTATTATTGTAACTATGGTGTGTAACTCTATTTTCTTCTTTTCTACATTTAAGAGACTAAGGCATTAAAACAATGCAGTTCATATTTTGAACACACAGTGTGTAGAGATATAATTTTATGTCATCAATCACTAAAAGTCATGGGAATGTAAATGTTAAAAGGGCAGAGTTTTTTTAATGTTACTGAAGTTAAGCTGGTACCAATTCAAGTTAGAGTGTTGCAACTTTAGGATATTAAATGTAATACCCATCCTAACCATAATGAAAAGAGCTAAGGAATATGCAGAAAAGGAAATGAGAAAAGACTTTAGTTTCACCACACACAAAAAGAATCAACTAAACACAAAAGAAGAGAGCAATGCAGGAAATGAGGAACAAAAAAGCTATAAGGCATGTAGAAAACACATAACAAAATGACACAAGTAAGTCCCTCCTTATTGGTAATTATTTTATATGTAAAAGGAATAAACTTCTCAATCAAAAGAAATTGGAAAAATGGATTTTTAAAAAATTATGCAATTATTAAACATAGGCTATCTATAAGATATTCATGTTAAATACAAGGTACAAATAATTTGAAAGTGACAGAATGGAAAAGGATATTCCATGTAAAAGCAACCAAAGAGAACAGGGATGGCAAGAGAAACCTCAGACAAAATAAACTTTAAATTTTAAAAAAATTATGATACAAAAAATAAATTATATATTAAGAAAAGTTTTAAATGAGACATTGTATAGGCTAGATAATATGTTAGGCTACAAATGAAGTCTTAGTAGATTTTAAAAGATAGTTATTATACAAAGAGTCTTCTATAACCACAACAGGATGAAGTTAGAAATCAATAACAAAAAGAAAAGTAGGAAATTCACAAATTTATGGAAATAAAATAACACACGCTTAAACAACCAATCAATCAAAGACAAAAATCACAAGGGAAATGCGTGAGCACTGATATACAAATGGAAATGAAAGCACAGCATACCAAAAGTTGCCCTGGATCTGTTGGCTTTACTGGTGACTTCTACCAAATATTTAGAGAAAAACTAACACCAGTCCTTCTCAAAGTTTTCCAAGAAACTGAAAAGGAGTGCACACTTCCTAACTGATTCTACAAGGCCAGCATTACCCTGAGAGCAAAACCAAACAAAGAAATTATAAGAAAAGAGAAAAAAAAAAAAAGACCAATACCTCTTATAAGCATTGTTATACTACAACAGTCCTCAACAAAATACTAGAAAACTGAATTTAAAGGAAGTACACTATGTAAAAATCATAGTGTATACATAGTGTCACAATCACATCTGTAATGGGTATAATATGCCACATTAACGGAATGAAGGAAAAATAAAACATATAATCATTTCAGTTAATACAAAGAAGCATTTCACAAAATTCAACATCTTTCATGATATAAACATCAAACTAGGAAGAGAAGGAAAGAACCTCAATATAATAAAAACCATATATGAAAAGCTTATAATGAACATCATATTGAATGGTGAAGAGATAAAAGCTTTTCCTATAAGATCAAGTACAAGACAAGGATGCCCACTTTTGCCAATTCTATTCAATGTAGTACCATAGAAGTCCTAGCCAGAGCAATTAGTCAAGAAGAAGAGATTAAAGGTATCCAAATCAGAAAGGAAGAAGTAAAATTATGTCTGTTCACTGATGATATGATCCAATATGTAAAAAACCCTACAGCTTACTCAGATACATATGAACAAAGAACTTTTGGAACTAATAAATAATAATTCAGCAAAGTAGGAAGATTACACAGTTAGCATGCAAAAATCAGTTGTATTTTTTATAAACTAACAATGAACTATCCCACAAGAAAATTAAGAAAATAATTCCATCTGCCAACCTTCAAAAATAATAAAATGGCAATAAATTAATTTAACCAAGTAAGTGAAAGAGTTGTGCAATGAAAAATGCAAAAGCTCTCTGAAACAAATTAAAAATATATCCCATATTTATGTATTAGAAGACTTAATATGGATGAGATATGTATACTACCAAAAGCAATGGATAGATTTAATACAATTCCAATCAAAATCCCAATCACATCCCAAATTTCATATAGAATCTCAAGAGACCCCAAGTAGCCAGAACAATGCTGAAATAAAATAAAGCTGGAGCACTCACACTTCCTGATTTCAAAACTTACTACAAAACTACTGAAATCAAATAGTGTGTTACTTGCATAAAGACAGACATACAGACCAATGGAATTGAATAGAAAGTCCAGAAATCAACTGTTGCCTATATGGATAAATGGTTTTTAAAAGATTGCCCAGTCCACTAAATGGAGAAAAAAGCAGTCTTTTCTATAAATACTGATGGGAAATCACATAACCACATGTAAAAGAATGAAGTTTGACTCTTAATTAAGATTATATATAAACATTAAATCAAAGATTTTTAATTGTTGTAGTGGGAGGTTACAGACAAAAGGAGAAGTTTAGAATGATCCATATGATGATAGGTAGATAGAAAATAGATAGATAAATTTATAGGTATGAATATACGTGGGTTAAAATTAACACATATATCTTCTATTTTGGCTAAGAGATCTTGAAAGCAATGACACCCCAGTAGCAAGTATATTTAGCATACGGATCTTGGTTGTTGATATATCTCTTACCCTTTCTGACCTTTTGTTTTTTTCTATATAAAATAATAATTATTATAATGTATATTACTGGTTAAAAATAACAACTAAAATTTTAAAAAATTGATCTATGACTCAAATGTAAGACGTAAAGCTACAAAACTCTTAAAAGAAAACATAGTGCAAAACCTTCATGATATTAGATTTTGCAATGATTTCTTCAATATGATACCAAAGTTATAGGCAACAAAAGAAAAAATAAGGAAAACTGAACTTCATGAAAATTTATTAAGAGATATGCATCAAAAGCTTCTACTGATATAGTAAAGCACAACTCACAGAATGGGAGAAAATATTTGCAAATCATATATATTAATATGTTAAGGGATTAATATCCAGAATATATAGAGAGCGCTCAAAACTCAACAACAATGAAACAAACAACCCTATTGAAAAAAGGACAAAGTACATGAATAGACATTTCTCCGGTGAAGATATTACAAATGGTCAATAAGCCCATGAAAAAATGTCAACATCACTAATTGTTAGGGATGCAAATCAAAATCACAATAAGATACCACTGTACACCCATTAGGATGGCTAATATAAAATAAACATATGAACAAATCCTAAAATCAAAACCCAAAACAAAAACGAACCGATATTGTTGAGGATATAGAGAAATTGGAAGACTTGTGTACTGCTAATGGTAATGTAAAATTGTGCAGCCATGTGGAGAACAGTACAGTGGTCTCTCAAAATATTAAAAATGGAATGACCATATTGTCCAGCAATTCCACTTGTATACACTCAGAAATATTGAAAGCAGGGTCTTACAAAGATATCTGTATACCCATGTTTATTCATAAAGGCTAAAACTTGGAAATGAACCAAGAGCCCATGTATGGATGAATGGACAAGCAAAATGTGGTGTATGCATATGACAAATATTATTCAGCTTTTAAAAGGAAGGACATTCTGACATATGCTACAACACGGGAGAGCCCTGAGAATATCATGCTAAGTAAAATAAATGAGTCAAAATAGACTGTGTGAATCTATTTACATGATTTACTTAGAGTAGTCAAAATCGTAAAGATAGAAAGTAGAATCGTGTTTGCCAAGGGCTGAAAGAATAAGAGAATATGGAATTATAGTTTAATGAGTGTAGAATTCTGATTTCGCAAGATGAAATGAGTTCTGGAGATGGACAGTGGTGATGTTTGAACAAAATGAATTATACTTAATGAAACAGAACTGTACACTTAAAGATGGGTTAAGAAGGTAAATTTTATGTTATATGTATTTTATCACAATAAAAAATTAGATAAAAGTAGGAAGAGAGAAGCAGGGAGAGAAGAGAGGGAAAGGGAGGAAGAAAAGGAAGGAGAGAGGAAGAGACGTATTTTTCCTGGTATTAAAAGAAATTCTAGTATGAGCTCTAAAGAAGACCATCTCTACAAATAATTTTTGACATCATGATAAATACTATTGTCCTGGATGAATTTAAGCAGAAAACAAATTTTTAAAAATAAACCAGTAGTATAGAAAATAAAATGTATACAGTGGTATCAATAATTTTTTAGGAGTGTGGTTTTTAGCCCACAATTTTATATTCCACCTTACAGTTCATGTATGAAAGCAACACAAAGTCATTCTGAGATTTCAGAATTTAGAAAATATATTTCACGACATCCTTCCTGAATATCTATATGAAAAAGGATAGGTGCACACATATATACTCATACACTCAGTAATCAGAAATTTATTGTATAAATTACTTTATAGACATTTCAATATCTTACTTGATTTGATTTATAAGTAATTTTTAAGAATTTTATTAACTATATATAGATATACATATAACTGAGAAATAAAATTAGAGGTAGAATATTAAGGCATATGCAAATATATTGAAAGAGACTTGAAAGTTAAATAAAATGCGCTAATATTTAGAGAAAAGGTGAGAAGGGTCAATTAAAAGGACCTCATGAAGGATCTTTCAATATAGGCTAAGAGGTTTGGACTCTGTAATAAAGAGCTAACATAATATCCAGTGGGTTGGTCCTAGAAGACACTGTACATATGAAAAATAGTTAAAATGGGACTGGAGTATTAACTGAGAATCATTAAATGATATAGGATGGGGAAAATAATGATAGAAATATAGAGATGCAAACAAAAGACAATGCAAAGGTTGTTTCTTCCTTTAAAACACACACACACACACACACACACACACACGAAGAGTCAAATTGAATTTTCCAGAAATTTCCCCATCCTATTATTTACTTTAAAGGGGTAAGTTAGATGTAAGTGTAATTATTATTTTATCCTATCAAAATCTTTGAGGTAGTGGAAAAATATTAAAGAAATTTGTTTTAAAGTAAGTGTAATGGCTGAGAAATTATACTGTGCATCTAATTGGAAGAAGAGAAAAAAATCACAGGGAGTGAGGGCACGAAGCTAAATTAATACATGGGGCAGTTTTATGAACATTAATGTGGTTTCTAGGTACATTAAAACATGTGATATGAAAGATGTCAAAGTGTGTCATGGCCACGCTGACAAAGCGTTTTGGTATGTCTACACTCAAGGGAGTAGTATCAATTCTGTTTAATAAGACCTATTGACTGAATGAGATCTGAGTTTGAATTACAGTGAAAGTTTGGAGATGTGTCCTGTAAGAGCTTTGTTTCAGTTGCTTACAAATTGATTCATATAAAGAATCACATAAAATAAACAAGGTAACTCACAGTAAAAGAAAAGGTGAAAGAATTTACAACACTTAAAATATGGGCATGTGGTCAATTCTCAAATTAAAAGGATTATAAGGAAAACCTCAAAATAAGGAATAAGTAGAATATTTTTAGATTTTTGAAAATATGATTCAGGCAAATATAAATTTCAGTAACAACTTTTATTATATCTCAATAAGAGAGAAAAATAGCACTTGCTATTTCTTTCTGGCAGCAAACTAAGTGGATACTTAATTCACTTAATCAAATTTTTCATCCGCGAACATGATTTTATGGTAGAGAATATGAGTTCTTAAATATCCTTGCAATATTTCATTGCACGTTCCTATTTAATACAAATATCTGGGAAAGAAATGTGTTAATGAGCTTCCTTAAGTTGCTATAAATAAATGAATCAAAGAAGTTTATTCATCTGTTGTACTTACTTTATGAAGAAATATTTTAGAGCTTAAGCCAATTAAATTTTCAGTAGCTTATCACAGAAATTATATGAAGCAGCAGGCCAGTCTGTAATGACTTGGCTGAGGGAGTGCTTAGAATATTTCCAACAGAGTTCTATTACCTGGATTACTATCACTGTGTATTAGGGAAATGAATTCTTTTTTTAATTTGGGGACTTAATTGCTTATTAGCTCAATTATATTAATATTTCAATTTTTTGTTCTACTCATTTATCACATACTAATTCCAAGAATATATTTTGTTTAGAAAATTCTAAGTAATAAAAATATCACTTATTAATATTTAATAATCTCCCTTTCAAAAAGCAAAGAAGATTAAGGATCAAATTTTCTATATAGATAGAGCCTGCTCCAACGTGTTTCTTAACAGTGATCATGTTTACTGTTAACAATCAAGTGATTGCTGTTATTTACTTATAGCTATAGGTAGCATAAGATAAAATGCTATATATAATTCCATTGTAAATCAAACTGTCAGAAAGCACATGTGCTGTAGGTAGGCATTTGCCATGCTGATGAAGACGACTTCTCTCTTGGGCACACTGAGAGGTGGTGCAGTTTGGGGTAGCTAGTTATTTGTAGATATTGCTGTGAACTTGAGCAAATGGGGAAATGTGTTTAATGAAAAATCGAACCATTCTAGAAGTGTGAAATACATACGTGCAGTTCATTGTTTCTTAAAGTGAAGAAAGAGAGGATAAGGAAAACCAGCGGCTACCATGACTTATTTCCCCACGCAATAGCACACAGACATGATTCGAGTTCTTTGATTTGTTTTCTTAGCATTGCTATTGAAATTCCCATATCCTTACCACTAGGCATACTTTGCTAGGAAAAAATCTATTAATTTGGTACAGTAGCAGGAAAACAAATATATTACTGTCACTCTTCCCTTTATAATATTATATAAGCCTCTCCTTTAATGGAATAATACCATAATTTATAAGAAAAAAATGTTCTAATGGAAATGCATCTGTGATACTATGGATAAATTTACTTATGTAAAGCAAAACATGAAAATACAGTCATGTTTCAAATTTCTAAAACTGGAAAGAATATTTTTAGTTGATGGAAAGTAATGGAAGCACAAAATTGTTTGAGTATAGATTTTTTATTAGAATGATTTAAAATAACCCAAGGCTTATTCCATCCTTGTTTTTAAACTACAAAAAAAAAAAGGTCAAATTATATTTTCACAAAGTGAATCCATATTAATATTTATTCTAGAATTGCAATTTAGATATATATGCAATATTTTGTTTTATTCTATTCCGATTTGAAAAAATATTGCATAAAAACTGTAGAAAACAGAAAACAATTCGTGTCTGCATGATTTACACATGCCACATAATACACATACATATTTTTAAATTTCATTTACTTTTTCTTTTTTTGCCCTAATCTGTCCAACTAGATATGAAAATAGTTTATATGATCGATGGACTTAAAATGTGAAATTAGGGAAAAATAGAGGCCAAAATTTCAATGAAGACACTAGTAAGGAGGCTGCTTATCTGGCAATTGTCATGATTTTTTTTTTTTTTAGACAGAGTTTTGCTCTGTCACTTGGGATAGAGTGTTGTGGCATCAGCCTAGCTTACAGCAACCTCAGACTCTTGGGCTCAAGCAATCTTCCTGCCTCGGCCTCCTGAGTAGGTGGGAGTACAGGTGCAGGTCACCATACTCGGCTAATTTTTCTATTTTTAGTGGAGACAGGGTCTTGCTCTTGCTCAGGCTGGTCTCAAACTCCTGACTTCAAGCAATCCTCCTGCCTCGGCCTCCCAGAGTGCTAGGATTACAGGCGTGAGCCACCACACCCAGCCTGTCATGATTTTTTGTTTGAAAAAAATAAACACAAGACAATAAGTGGTAAATTGGAGAATTTATTCAAAGATATAAAATTAAAACAAAGAGAAAGGAAGAGAATTGTTACTTCTCTTCAGTGATTTTAGAACTTTTCTTTCTAGACAAATAGCTTTTCTTTGTAGAAGTGTTTCTAACTTTCTACATAGAAATTTCTTCTAAATTTTTTCATATTTAAAAAATAAAATATGCAAAAATACTACTAATATGAAAGATGATGTTTTTATTTTTCTCCAGCTTTGGGGTTTAGCAATAATATACATTAAATTAACAAAAAATAAAAAAGAGGGAGCGACAGGAGAAGGAGGGACAAGGAAAGAGAGAGAGGAAAATCATAACACCGGTGAGAATGTTTTGTAGTGATCTTAAGATCTGAAAACACATTTTAAAACTACTTTTACCAGTCTGAGCTGTTTTCTGTGTCCAACGTCTATTAAATTAGCTTAGAAATTTTCTATTTTTAAAACACAAATTATATTTAATTGGGGTTGTGATATTAACACTATCAGACATGCCATGGCAAACGAGACAAATGCAACAAAATATATGGTGGTGGAAAGCAACCAATTGGCCACAGTGCCCTGCAGAGTGCATATTATTATGATGCAGTCAATTAATAATCTCCATGTGAAGTTAAGAGGATCTGATGCAGAATTCTTCCCTGGATAGGCAACTGGGTTTTGATGTTAGAAAGAGCA
>CAUYRT010034499.1:0-16401 GCA_963574885.1 Lepilemur ruficaudatus | reverse complement strand
AATTCACAATTGCAAAGATGTGGAATCAACCCAAGTGCCCATCAGTTCATGAGTGGATTAACAAAATCCTGTGGTATAAGTATACCCTGGAGTACTACTGAGCCATAAAAAAGGATGAATTAATACCTTTTGCAACAATTTGTATGGTACTGGAGACCATTATCCTAAGTGGAATATCTAAAGAATGGAAAAACAAACACCACATGTACTTGCTATTAAATTGGAACTAACTGATGAGTACACATGTACACAGGTGGAATTAAAAACTCAGTGTTAGTTATGCAGGTAGGGGGATAGAAGGGATGGATGAAAACCTACCTAACAGGTACAGTGAACACTGTCTGGGTGATGGGCGCACTTATAGCCCTGACTCAGGCATTACAAAAGCAATCTATGTAACCAAAAACATTTGTATCCTAATAATATTTTAAAATAAAAAAAATAAGTACACACCAAAGGGTGGATAAATTTATTAGGTTTGACTAACTGGCATTTTTGTAGATAACTTGGCCTTTTATGTTGATTATTTTAAAATGAGTCTGACAGCAATTATATGTATAAGATGACCAGGAAGATCAGATAAAGTGAATGTAAATAAAAATTGCTGACAGGAAATGAAATAAAACCCACTGGCAGGAAAGTAGGGAGAATTTAATGACAAAAGCAATATAGTTAACTCTAATTAAAAGGTGGCCATGATTGCAGCATCTTTTGTGGCTGCCTTCCTGAGCTCAAAGACATCACTTCCAGAGCAGGTGTACACTGTTGTCGAGGCACCTTACAGTGAGGCATAATTTTACCTTGATTTTGATGTGGTCTCTCTACAAATCGTATTATGTTTGTGTGCCCCAGGGAATCACTCTTCGCTAGTGATGTAGAGCTTGAACAGGCATTTGTAGTGCTAGAATTGTGGCTTCCCTCTTTGTTAGTAGTGTTTTCGTGTATTATGCCACCCAAAACACAGCAAACTGGCCACATAAAACGTGTCTAAATATTTCAGAATGCCATGTGAGAATATGCTTCTGGAATTATGTAAAACAAAAGGGCAGCTCTTTTAATGAGAATATACACATTAACATGTGTGATAGTCATTTTATTTTTCTCTACAACCGTTGGTCCCAAAACAATGTACCAAGTGGAGGATGTCTACACTATAGATCCTATTAAACATCCATGGCATATGACAACAATTCGGATGTTTACCACTGGTATGTGGTTGAAAGAGACCAAATTTTTCACCCCCCAGGCTGTAAGAAGATCTGCTTATTGGGCATATCACACAGATCTCTCATCAGGAGACATATATCCAGATAAATGATCACTGTTTTTCCGAATTCCTTAGTGAATCAGGACAAAGATTGAGAAACATGCGAAAAGTTTAAAACAAGGGAGTATAGGAGGCAAGAACTTTGTCAATAAGTCTGGATCAATTAGGAACATATGTTTTTATGTAATATATTCACGTAGTTGGGATTTGGCTTGGACTTGGATTTATTTGGGTCCAATTCCCAGTCATATTTGCAAACAAAGATTAATCTCCTTTTCAGATTGTGTTGCAATTTCTTAGTAAACTCCTCCAGTAAATTTTCCTTAATTTGTGGCCTGTGGGCACTGTGACAGATGCTGTGTCTCCCCTGCTCAGCATGTTGCCATTGTTCAGTAGACAAGCAAGACTTGTCCCCTCACGATGCCATCTGCTTCCCAGCAGCCTGCGCAAACAAATTAGGAAAGAGAAATAGATTTCTTCCCTTCCCTTATTGCAGTTCTCTAACCATGCTCCACTCAGAGCTCTCTGCTCACAATCTTCCTCATCTCAATTTATGGCAACTTTGTGAGTCAAGTTGTGCAGATCAAAACCATGGAATCATTCTGGTATGGACTGAATGTTTGTGTCCCCTGAAACTCCTGTGTTGAAGATTAAATTCCCAGTGTGATGGTATTCAGAGATGAGGACTTGAGGAAGTAATTAGGTCTTGTGAGTGGCATCGTCATGAATGGAACCAGTGCCCTTGTACGGGGATGGAGACCAGAGTTCAGTCTCTCACCATCGGGTGAGGACACCATAAGATGGCCATATGTAAACCGGGAAGAAGGCCTTCACCAAGAACTTGACCATGACCATATTGACACCATAATACTGCATTTCTCAGCCTCCAAAACTGAGAAATAAATATTCGTTGTGTAAGCCACCCAGTCTGTGGTATTCTATTTTAGTAGCCTGAACTAAAACACATTCTTGACTTTTCCAGATGCCACATTCTTAAGCAAATCCAGTCAGGTACATTTACAAAACACATTCAGAACCTACCACTTTTTCCCAAGGACCCTTATCTCTTGCCTGCATAATTGAAATAGCCTCCCAACTTCGCCCACCCCTCTGGTTCATTTCCTAGCACTGCAGCTACAGAGGTCCTGGCATGTCGCTCTATGCTCGGGATAGAACTTTCAATACCATTCATTGTAAAAGCCAAAGGGTTTGTCATGAACAGGACTCCCATGATCTGAGCTCCATGACTTTTTGCCATCATCCTCTGTCCCCCTCCACCTTGCCCATTCTGCTGCACTGATCTGATTATGTTGCTGTTTCTCACAGTTACTTGGAGAGCTTTGCTTGAGGATCTTCAGTCTCATGGATTCTTTTGGTCTGGGACCTTCTCTCCCAACCTCCCTAGCTCACACCTTTCCCTTCTCCCCATGTTTGTTATGAGATTCTTACTGCGACCTTTTTAGTTAATATTTTAACCTCACATGTTCCCTCTTCTTCCCTGTTTTTCCCCCCTCACCTTGGCATTTGACTACTGTACTTTGCATTTTCATTAGTTATTAAATGTATTTTCTATCTTCCCCACTAAAATGTAAGTGCCTGATAACAGTGCTTTTTGTTTTTTGCCACAGCTACATTTGTAGCAACTAGTGCATTACCTCACACATAGTAGGCCCTCGGTAAATATTCATTACTTAAGTAAAGGAATACATGAGGTCAGTATCATTTGGAGGAGGGATCCCTTTTGTGTAGACTGACAGATATCTCCCACAGCACTTTAGCAACAAATACAGACAGTCCTAGGCAGTGAGAGAAGCCACAGCTACTGTGGCAGTCATCTAAAGAGTGAACAGATAAACCAGATTATTGGGCCAGGTAAGGAGGTCTCGTGGGATGGCAAGAGTGGCAGCTGCAGCAGTAAGACAGGACACCAACAGGGTGGGGTTGTTGAGCAAGTGCAGAGCCACTGAGCTCTCCCAGGTGTTAGCAGTTGCAGCAGTGACCCAAAAAGTGATGGGGTCAATTCTGTGCATTTGGTGAAAGGAGAGGGAAAGTAGTTTCTGACACCTCTGGTCCCATGTCACAAAGAGGTGACAAGAGTTCTTTTCCAATGTCAAAAAGATGAAAGGTTAAAACTTCCCTTAACTGCTGTAGATAAAGTAGCAGGCATTATTTTTAACTGTTTACTACTGCAGCAGGATTCTTCCTTCAGTCTTTAATCAGGAAGTCTGTCTTTAATAGCCCACAGCCTGAATGTTTTTTAAAACTGGTGTAGACAGCACTTAAATTTTGTGTTTCGTGGCTTTTATGGCTAGTCGTATCAATGACTGAGCTTCCTAGCTCTCATCGCCCCTTCCATGTGTTGTTTCTGAGCTCACTTTGCTGGGGCATTTTGCCATGCTGAGATTTTACCTTCTCACAATGGCCTTTCCTTCTGATCCTCCCTTTATGTGAACCAGACTCTAAATTCCTCTAGGTTATAAGGGAATTTTCTTCATTCCTTTCCTGGGATGGTCTCAAAAGGACATTAATCTGTTGGGTCACTTTTTCCATGGGTACTACCTATTTCCTATAGGGAGGATAAGGATTAAAGCAAACTATTTGCTTTCTGTTCCTAGGAAAATACACCTCAGAGAAAAAAAGAAAGTCAGGCTAACTAGTATTTCTGCCTTGTTAATAGAAATTGCTAGAAGCAGGGGCTTTGTAAAGTAGGATATCCCTGTTTAAGGATTATTTATTATAAAGGAACCAGGTTTTATGAGACATGTCGTACAAATGTTACATAAGATATAAAAATATCTGAGTATAAAAGACATGTTTCAAAATCAAAATCCTCCCGTTGTGTATGGTAGTCCATATGTCACCTAAAAATTTCATCTATCACCCTGATCCAGAGACTGTAGAACTCACGCAAGAAGGACGAGGTTGGGAAGCAGTCCTCGGTATACCCAACCTCACCTTGCTTGGCCTGTGCCCTTTGATTGATTCTATCCTCAAAATTGTTAGAAAGCTTAATATTGCTTAAAATCTTTTTTTGTGGGAAAATGTATTTTCAAAATCTGATTCTTTATCTTAATTCCTCTAGCTAATTTTGGCAGTGAAAACTTCCAGTCTTAAATTGTCCTCCCAAAATGAAGTAGTCATTTTTGTCAAGTCCCTATTGCTCAAACAAGTGAAGTATTCCTCAGGTGACTTACTTAGAAGCTTGTTGACCATGAGCACCCTGACACATAGTACAAAAGGTGCATGCAACCTTGACCACCACAAATGACAAAGGGTATCCTCAGAGGCAAACACGATGAAGTCAGGACATCAGGTTGGTTATGTCCGTGAACTCTTCTGGTCTTCTTCCGCCTCATGAAACAAACACTCAGTCTGGTGGCAAAGATATTCTGCCTTTCAATTGTGAGGACTTACTAGGTGATGCTAAGTAGTGCATAAAGGGTTTTTAGGCTTTTATGCCCCTGTGTACATTACCGTGAAACTGCAGCATTTTTGAAAAGCTGTAACAATCTGTAGTACTTGGATCTAAAATCCACTCTCTGTGGAGTAGTCATTAGATACGACGTGACTCACCTTGCTCTGCTGTCTGCAGCACTCAGGTGAAGAGGTGAGGGTCACTTGGGCTGCACAATCCACCAGGTGTAGGAGAAAACAGTGAGTTTGATAATGCCTGCTACATATTAACTTGAGAGTTGGAGAATAAATAAAAGTTTTTTTGCCATGATTTTGAAAAAGAGACAAAAATGGTTATTATATATGGTTGGAAGCATATAACCATGAGTATAATGTTTTAAATGTAAAAGCACCAACCAACAAAACATAAATGAAAAATGTAACTTAAGGAAAAATAGAGTTGGAGACAAGCAAAATTGTCATCAACTGATAACTGGATAAATTGAAAAGTGGTCTATCCATATAGTGAAATATGCAGCAATAAAATGAAGTGTAGTACTAAATCCTGCTATAATATGAATGAACCTTGAAAATATTCTGCTGAGTGAAAAAAGGCAGCCATAAAAGACCACCTATTATATGATTCCATTTATATAAAATGCTCAAAATTGTTATATATATGTACAGAAAAAGTAGATTAGTGGTTTCTTAGGACTGGGAGGAGGGACTAAAACAAATGCCTTCTTTAAAAACACATAGTTCAAATTCTAGGCACTACTGAAATTTGAAGACCCACTGTGTTCTTTTCATAAGTTTGATGAGCTCTTAAACTATTTTATTTCAGCATACTTTTGGATTCAACCTGTTTAACTGCTTGTTCTTTGATAAATATATATATCAAAAATTATATATACATGTATATAATATATATAGTTTTTTTTTCTTCCAAAAATTTTATTGGGGGAAAACTACAAAACATTTACAGTACAATGTCTACAGTCACAATTTGTAGTGAGCTGATTTCCCAAAATATATTACCACTCAAGTTGACTTATCTTGTTACATTCAAAAACCTACTCTGTCAAAGCAGTCCAGAGAGTACATACATAGTGCTCCAACGGTATCTACATACAACCAACACTCCATTTTAAGTGTACAATTAAATGATATAATATATATAGTTTTTTAATGCTCAGAAGTTTTAGCCCTAGTCTTAAGTGCAAACTTCTTTAAAACAGCCTTATTTTTTTCTAAATTTTTTTTATTGGTTGAGATGTATGAGGTTTTAATTTTAAGTTATACAAGTGAAACTGATGTGGCATACTCCTTGAATGTGAAAACAGTACTGTTTAAGTTATTAACTAAAACTGTGTAAAATTATATGTAAGCAAAAAATTAATAGAGAAAAATGAATGAAAATATGAATCCAAAAGAAGACAAGAAAAAGAGAAGAACTAAACAACATATATATATGTGTGTGCATATATAAAAAATGTATATATACACACATACATAACAAAATGCAAATGGAGTATGTATTCTATTAAATGTTTGTGGTTACTAGACTAGGTGAGAATATCAGGTTCAAGTATATGCTAGTAACAATAGATTTTTCTTAAGTATAAAGATAGAATTGTAAAAGGATGGAAAAAGACAGAACATGGAAACACCATGCAAAAGAAAGCTATAAATAAGCTACATTACTATCTGACAAAGAAGACTTGAAGGCCAAATGAATATTTCATAATGATAAGAGGTAAATCCGTAAGGAAGATATCAAAATACTAATTCTTATGTGCCTAATACAGCTTCAAATTATACAAAAAATTTAAGAGAGCTAAACAGAGAAATGGACAAATAAATTTACAGACATAAGAATTAAACATTCATTTAATGATATAGGATAATCAGGTGGGATATCAGTAAGGATAAAGAAAGTTTGCATACTAATTAATAAAATAGACTTAATTAACATATAGAACACTGTTATCAATAAGGACAGATTTCACAATCTTTTGAAGTATAAAATGAAACATAGGGCTATAAATATTTAAAACACATAAAGAATTTTTAAAATTCTCAACTGTTTGGAAATTAAACAGTATACCTCAAAATAATCACTGAAATGAAAAAGAGGAAATTATATTTACTGGAATTATAATAAGAATGTAAGACATCTAACTTGGAAGATGTAGCAGAAACTAGAAAAAAGAGCAAACCAAACATAAAGAATGCAAAAAGTAGGAAAAGGAGAAAGAAAAATTAGAAAGTACAACACAAAGTTACAGTAAAGAATATCAACACAAACAGAGTGGTACTCTTTTAGAATATTAATAAAACTGATAGAAACCCCAATAATAATGATAAAAAGGGCAAAGAAAATTTCCAAATAACACAACCAAAAAGTAATATTACTACTGAACTTATAATCATAAAAAGATAATAAAAAGATATTAAAAACCCTATGACAATAAACTTGAAAATTTAGATGACAGGGATCAATTTTTCCGAAAACACAAATTATCAAAACTGCAAAATAGGTAATAGAAAATATGGACCTTCTGGTATCTATGTAAAATAGTAAATTCACTAACTTTTTAAAATCCCAAGCCCAGATGACTTCCTTCATGAATTATTCTAAGCACAAAGAAAGAAAAATAAACCCATCTCCCATATACAGAGAATAAAAAATGAGGAAATCTCTAATTTCTTTTATGAAGATAAAATAACCCTGATGCCTAAATTTAAGATATTTAAGAAGGTAAAATTATACCCCAATGTCTCTGAAGAGGACAAATGTAAAAACTGAACACCTATTAATGATACAAACTTTTAGAAAAATAAATCTTCCTAGTATAATAAAGAATATCCTTACAAAAACCCTATAACAAATATATATAAAGATGAAATAGTTTAGCATTTCCCCCAGTGTTTGAGAAAGAAATCAGATACACTGTCAACATTGTGCTTGAGGTTGAAGAAATTGCAGTAAAGCAAATATAAGAAAGAAAAAGCCTAAATGTGAAAAGGAAAAAAAATATATCATTAATCAGAGACAACACATATTTTAGGTGGAAATGTTAGCGGAATCTACTAATAAACTATGATAATTAATAAGCAACTTTAGCAAGGTTACAGCATAGACAGTATATAACCAAAAATCAATCGTGTTTCTATATGTGAGTGTGGGCGTGAGGGGAATTTCCTGTTCACCCCAGAACGTTTGCCAAGAGATCCATTCACAATAAGGCAGATTAATAAGAGAGAGATTTATTTACCATCTGCACAAGAAAAATCACAGAGTAATTACTCAGTATCCCAGTGGGGTCCAGAAATTTATATACCCTCATTTTAGAGAGGAGGGAAGAGATGAGGAATATAGGTAATTCTGTTTAGGTGCAATAAATTGTTATCTGGGAGACTGAATAGATACATGGGAGAATGAATGGATGGGGGAAATGGGTTGACTTGTAAATGATTCTCTTTGCAAACTAAATTAACCTGAGAGACAGGTATATTTAAAATGATTTGGGCCAGGTCTGGTTGCATTCTTGATCTTTCCTGTAATATATTGAGATACCAGGGAAGGAAAGGGAAGTTATTGTTCTTTTTGGTGAGTCTGGTTTTCTATGAAGAAAGAGGGAAAGCGTCTTCCAAGGCCTGTCGATCTCTAAGGGCCTTTAATTCAAAATACCTTTTATACCAAGAAGTCCTACATTGGGGCAAAATTTCCTGAACTTCTTAATGAGAAAGAAAAAATAATATTTAGATTAAAAATATAATTTAGAATTGCATCACATAATTATTAATAGGAAATGTAACAAATGTTATACAAAATCTTTATAATCAAACCTAGAAAATATAATTGAGAAAAATTTAAGAATACTTAGATAAATGAAAGAATGCACAATGTTTATGGATCAGAAGACTTAATTTTACAGGTTAGAATTAATTCTCCATTCCCAAGTTATCTATAGATTCAATGCAATCTCAAATACAATTCCAGTGGTTTTTTTTTTTTTTTAATTTATAAACTGATTCTCAAGGAAAGGCAAAGGTCTAAGAATAGTGGAGATAATTATGAAGAATTAATCTGGTGGACACAGTGTATCAAATACCAAGACCTCCTGTAAAGCTTGTGACCATGAGCATGTGGAATTATTGCTATGTAGACAGAAAGACCAGTAGAATAGAGTCCAGAAAAATTATATATATGAAGTTATATATATATCATATATAAATATATATTATATATACAGTTGATAACAAAGGTGGAATTACAGGGGAATAGGGTTGATCTTTCCAGGATGGTACTATATCAAGGTGGAAAAAATAACTGTAACCTCTACTTCATACCATGCATTAAAACTAGATTCCAGGTGGATATAGAGCTATTAAATAAATATGAAAAGTAAAACAGTAGAGCTTTGAGAGAAAGTATAGAAGACTCTCTCCATGACTTTGGGTGGACAAAGATTTATTATACCAGTGTAAAAAGTAATAAAAATAAAGGAGAAAAAAATAAACTAAATTATTTTGCGGTTAACCACTTGTATTCACAGTAGGCACTATTTAGAGAGTAAAAGCGCAACCAAGAGTACTTGACACAATGTTTGGAATACAAGTTTCAGACAATAAACTCAAATGCATCATGTATAATGAATTTCTATAAATAGATAATTTTTGAAAAAGTAGCCATTCCAGGAGAAACATAGATAGAAATCTTGAATATATGCTTCACAGAAGAGAATATCCAAATAAGCAAATGAAAAGTATTCAGCTTTGTTAGGAATCATGAAGATGAAGATTGAATTTTTTAAAAAGTAGTATTACATCATGCAGAATGGCTAAAATGGGAAAGACATGTCATTTGTGGAGCAACTGGAATTCTCATTATTGCTGGTGAGAATGTAAATATGTATAATCAATTTAGAGTAGATTTTTCTCTGACTCAAAATTGATATGATAATATAAAATATTAATGTATTTTATAACATAAAAATACAAAACAATCTGCATGAAAAAACACCACATTGAAGAAAAATATTTTAAAGTTATTACTTTTATACCATCTTTTGCTATATTGAATGGAAGAATCTCTTTAAAATTTCATTACTTTTTATTATTTTTATTTCAAAATCCTGTGAAAAGGGCTCTCAGGAATCAAGAATAAAAATACCAACAAATAAATAGAAAAAAACAGTCAAAGGCAATGAGAGATAATTTCTCAAACATAGAGAACATTTATTTTAAACATTTGAAAAAATATGCTTAGTATCATTTACAATAAAATATTGACCAAAAGTACACTGAGATTTAAAAATGCATATTTGACAAAATATTTTGATTACAAAGCTTTGGGAAAACAATGATTAGTAACAATAAAAAATTGTCTAACACTTACAAAGGAAACTTTTTCCATCTATAAAAACTACATATGCATTTCTAATTTGTCACTCCCAATTGTGAGACTTAGACCACAGATATACCTCCCTATATTCAATTTGCTGTCATGGCTACTCAAGGTGATATCAATAGGGGACTGATTAAAGCCACTCTGCCCTCCATATAATGAAGGAGAAAAAGAGAAGGCTATGAAAACTTCATCCACATATATGTATTTTTAATTAAAAATAAAAATAATATATACAAGTCATAGATGATAACTTTTAAGAATGAGAAGTAAACTGTATATACTTCATATTTATATGGACTATATAATATATAAATGTAAAAATCAACACCATAAAAACACTAAAATAAAAAGAGATGATATTTATAATATTTATAAATTATTAGGAGTAGACACCTTTCTAAACATGGTCATTTCTTGATACTAAAATTTGAAATGACAGCCATTTTTATTAATTATTAAAGAAGCTATTTAAGATTGCATATGTAAAGTGGAGTTTGTTCTCAAAGACTACTTGGTATGGAATACCATGAGTGTCCCAAGGAATATTGAGGTAAATATTAATTAATTCTATACCTAAAAGGAAGAAGCTGAGGCACAAAATATAATTTAAAGAGTTTACTTGAGCCAAAGTGAGGATAGCTTCTTGGGGCATACTTTTCATTGGTCAGGCTCCCTCCATGTTTATTATAGGCATATTGTTAAAGGCAATGGAAAAAAAGTGTAGGATAATACAAAGTTGTTTGACAGGAATTCTCATTGGTTTACAGAAAACATTGTTTGGTGATTGGCTATACATTGTGTTACTGAAAGTTCAGCACTTGTCCTCAAGATTGCATTGGGAGGATGAAGACAGTGGTTTGAGTAGAAGGAGAGAGATTTATTAATTTGCTGGCAAATGAGGAGATTGGCAGACTCCTGTCTTAAAGTACCAAGGTCCTGCCTCTGAGCAAAAATACAGAGCTTTTAGAGGGGAAGTTTTCAGCTTCAGGCTATTGATGTTTAACTATAGTTGATGGTTCTTACTCATCCTACCTTTGGCTAAGACAATCTTGTGATCTCCACCTGGCAATTCCCTTGAGCCATCTCCTAATGTACAAAGAACAAAGGACACTCCCCTGTCCCTCCTGACCACTGGCCTGAGGCAGGGATGTAGACTTTCATTCCCAAAAGAGTGGTGAAGGTTTTAGAGAGACAAAAACATTTTTACCCCTTTTCCAGGCCATTCTTCCTGTTACATATTCCCCACTGACAATTTCACCCATCCATATCTATGGGAGGAGGGGTGATGTAGTCATCAAGCTATTTACTACTGAATTGAGAAATGTTCTAGATGGAAGGTTTGTACATTTTTTCTTCCTCTTAAACAAATATTTCAGATCAACTAAAGCCTGGACTATCCACTGGGGCTTGGGGTCCTCTTCTTCTGGGGTACCTCTTTACTCTGACATGGTGGGCCCAAGGTTTTACTCCTGACAATTTTAATGAGGTGTGAGTTGTTAGAAGTACCTCATAAAGTCCCTTCCACCTCTCTGTCAGTTGTTCAGGTCCTTGTTCCTTCTAGGCTTTAAGCAACACCTGGTCTCCTGATGTAAACAGACGAAGGGGTGTCTCCCACCAAGGTGAGGACCTAAAAGAAGAAAACTTAGGTATAGTATCTGACTTATTTGTTTAATCTACTATTTTACTCTGTTTTCTTTACTTATGATTATGTTACCATACCTACCTCAGGGTGCTAGGAGAGGTCTCCCATAAACTATTTCATAGGGTCTCAACTAAAGTCTGCTTCTAGGGGCTATTCTTATCCAGAAGAGGGCAGATGGCAATACCTTATCCCACTTTGTCTGTGTTTCCCTCATTTTGCTATAGTCCTCTTTAAAGTATGATTAATTTTCTCCATTTTCCCCATAGATTGGGGTCTCCAGGTTATGTACAACTTCCATTTTAGACACCAGGCTTTACTTACTTGCTGAGTAACCTCTGATATAAAGGAGGGGCTGTTATCACTCTATATGGAGGAAGGCAGTCCATACCTTGTAATTAAGTTCCTTCAGAAGGACTTGGGTGATTTTACATGCTCACTCTGTCGGGGTAAGTTAACCCTCTACCCATCCTGAGAAGACATCTTTTTACCTCTGAAAACCAAAGAGCTCTGGTTAGAGCAATGTGCTCAGCTTTCTGGGCTGACGTCTGAGGTGGCAGTGCCATTGCTTCCAGCACCTGTTGTTCCATCACCACTGCATATCCAGCTCTTTGCTATCCATTGTACATAGAATTGCTTCCATCAGTGAAAAGGTCCCAATCTGGCTCTGATATTGGCTGATCTGACCGAGACATCCTGCTAAAACAGTCTTCAGAACCTCTAAAACAGTCATGCTGCAGAGGCTCATTCTCTTCAGTTTTGGGTAGACCTCAGGGGAAACAGATGCTGAAACCAGAGAGCAGCTTCAGGTGGGACCTGTAGGTGGAGCTGTTGCTTCTCTGGAGAAAAGGTCATTTGGGCATTTAATTTGCATAACAAATCTTGGCCTAGGAGAGGTATTGGATAGTCTGGCATGTAGAAGAGACTGTGTCTCAGTTTCTGTTTTCCCAGTTGGCACTTAAGAGGTTGGAGCATGAGTCATTGCTGGGTCTGACCAGTCACCCCAACAACTGCTAGTGTGCCTTCACTAAGGGAAGTTAGTTTAGAGTTTAGGACAGAAACTGTAGCTCCAGTGTCAACTAAAAAATCCACTAATTGAGTCCCCATTGTCAATTTTACCAGGGGCTCCTGTGGGGTTATTTGGATTAGAGCCTTTAGTGAGGCATGGAACCTTGATCCCCTAATTCATCGTCTGAGTCCTGGACTCGAAAGGCCATTTACTCTCTTGGGGTTTTCTTGTTACCTAGAGCCCTTTGCAACTTTGGGTAGTGTTCTTTCCAATGTCCTTCCTCTTTGCAGAAAACACACTGATTGTGCTTCACCCTGGGTGGCCTTTCCCACCCTTTTTTTTGACCATCTCAAAGGAATCTTGGTTGGTGCAGCTAACAGAACATACACACATTTCAGTTTCTGTTCTTCCCTGGCAGTATATACCTTGAAAGTGATATCAACCAGCTGGGAGTGATTCATGCCAATTGTTCCTTCCACAAACTGCAGCTTTCTCCTTATCTCTGGAGCACTCTGCCATATAAAAGTCATATTAACTATGCATATGCTTTCAGGGACTTCTGAATCTGCATCAATATATTTCTGATATGCCTGAGAGCTGTGTTCCAAAACTTCAGAGGGATCCTCATTAGCTTTTTGCTGTAACTCTCAGACTTTGTTTAAACTCCTTTGTCTACACACTCCCTTCTGGAGGCCTGTCAGAATACACTCTCATTAATAATTTATTCTCACACTGCCTGCATCAGTATTAGGATCTCAGTTTGGTTCTGCTGTCAGGATGGCAGGATGGAGTCTGGGGTTTGATTAGGATCCTTACCATGGAAATGCTGTCCCTCCTCCTTGGCCCTGTCCATCAGTAGTCTATCCTCTACAGTGATATATTCAGCAAGATCTGTGTGTCCACCCCCTAGTGCGAAGGCATATCACAAAGCTGGTTGTAAATGACTCCATCATTTTCTTGGGTTCTCTCTATAATTGGGTTTGAGTTTTCCAATTCAATAAATTCAAGGTGGAAAATGGGATATAAGTCCAATAATACTCTGCTAGCTGTCCTTGTATTCTTATGTGGTACTGCCACAGTGGAAATTGCTCTGCTCTGGTTATGAGTGCCCTCTGGCTGAATTGAGTTCCCTGCCTGGTCTTGGAGAGAGAGACCATTCCCATTCCTGAGTCATATGGCAGACTCCCATCTTAAAGTACTAATGTCCTGCTTCTGAGCAGAAATGAAGAGCTTTTAAAGGGGAGGTTTTTAGCTTCAGGCTATTGCTATTCAACTAGCAATTGAATGTTCTGATTCATCCCATCTTTTGTTAAGACAATCTTGTGACCTCTGCTAGGACAATTCTCTTGAGTCATCTCCTGTAGTACAAAGAGCAAAGGATACTCCCCTACCCCTCCTGACCACTAGCCTGAGACAAGGATGCAGACTTTAATTCCCAAAAGAGTGGGGAAGGTTTTAGAGAGACAGAAAACATTTTTACCTCCTTTTCAGGCCATTCCGCCATTACAATTTTTGAACTATAAGGCGTATAACATTTTATGGCAACTTCGTGTTAGTTAGTCTAGAGTGCACATAACAAGTGACTTCCAGAAGCAATTAGCTCAAGGAAGAGTGAGACATGACTGCTGTAACATTTTAAATGCCTCTCTGGGCCTTATCATTTAAAGGGTTTGCATTTCTCAGTTAAATGTTTTTTTCTTTCTCTATTTGAGTATCTTTATTTTTAGCAATGTTTATGCTGATTACATTGTATTCAAGGTGAAGATTGAATAGAACATAGGAACCAGATTTAGTCATTCAATGTTGTTTTTTGATAAGGAATTGGAAACATACACTTTTTCCTCTACAAAAAACTCTATGAATACCTGAATGATGTCCTTGGCTATGATGCTGTACTTTTGGATGGCCATGTTGGCATACAGAAAATGATTTCCCAAAATATGATGCTTGAGTATGCTAAGTGCTTTTGGAAATTGAAGGCCTCAGAAATATACTTTAGTATCCAGGTCTCTCTGACTTTGTCTCATTCCTTCCCTGCCAAATTTAGGGTAGTACTTTCTATGGAATTTCCTTGTCTGACCAAGAAATCTTCTTACCAAAAGAAATACAATTGCCTTCTATCCCCTCCCTGAAATCTCGTTACCTATCACAGAAAAGGAGACGGAGTAATGCAACCACACTTGGATGCATGGACTTTTTCACAAGATAATGCCTGGCTCTCAGGCTCATTCAAATTCTGAAGAGAATCATTTACAAGTTAATTTGTGTCACTGATCCGTTCATTCTCCTTAATAATCATTACTTCCCCCCAAAAGAATTGTCTACATTCCCATCTCCTCCCTCTACTATCCAAAAAGGCATATAAACTTCTGTACCCTATTGGAGCGGGTGGGCAATCACTCTGTGATTTCCCTCCCCCATGTACATTAATAAATTTCTATGCCTTTTCTCCTGAGAAATAAAAATTCTAGGCCCTCCATCCAACTAAATAGATCCCCTATTAGCCAAGTGAACCCCAGAGAAACCTTAAAAATACTTTCTGGCCATGATGCGATGGGAGGTTGGACAAGGCTTGTTATACCCCTTCCCTCGCTAACTACCATTAGACTTTCCTAAGGGTTAAATAGCAATTGGCCCCTGTGAACGACTTGTTCCACCGTTGATTTCAACCGATTACGTGAAGCTGCTACTACCTTCTGTGGTTTCAACACAGCAACTGACCAGCATTCCTTCCTGATAAGAGACCACTGACCATGGAGTGGTCTGGTCCTTCTATGGAGGTGAGCACTTAGTACCTTTGTGTCCTCTGCGTCACCTTTTGACTATAGGGTCTAATTGTAATACATTTAAATGTGAAGTCTCACCCTGAAGTGAACATGGGGTGCAGGTTACATACACATTAGCCTACTACACAATTAGTGCACCTCCCCTTTATAAATATTTATAGCTTGTCCTATGACCTGTAGAATATGTATACTTAGCCAATCCATTCAGCAAAAGGTCCTGTCTCATGCTTCCCTCCCCTGAAGTACTTGCTCTTGGCTTCCACCCAAGGTTACACTTCCCAGCCTGCAAGATGGCCCACCTGCAGGCTGAAACCCTTTATAAGAAATAAAAGCCTCCTTTCCATATTTATGAACTGCATGATCTTTAGTTGACACTCCTATTAATCTGCCTTTTTTCAGTTGATTTTTCAGTGAGCATTCAGAGCATAAAGGTTACTCAACAGTGGTATCTAAATTTCATATATTTTCTTAATTTGGGATCCCTCATAGATCATGTACACCAAATCTTTGCTAAAATGCTGGAGGATATATTTTTCATAAGCATAATCTTTTCCTGAGATCATAATCAAATATGCTTCCTTTACTCATTGGGAAGTATAAAGACAGATTTTCTTGAGACCATGGGAAATGATGGCTATATAGTTACCTGGCACTCCTGTGGCAGAATAAAATATGCCACTCCAAAATACACTTTTTGGCCTATTTCAAGATGGCTATTCAGAGAAACTGCAGACACATGAATATCTCTAGTGAGGACTGAACTCTGATCCTTTTTCTTTTGCCCAAAATTCCTTCCTAAGGAGGCCAGATGAGTCATGCTCACAAATGGTAAATTCCCACTAAGCAGGTTTTGCTAACCAAATAAAGTGTGGTTTACTTCCCCAACCTGAT